>CM031381.1:5678020-5993220 GCA_018290095.1 Polypedilum vanderplanki | reverse complement strand
GAATCTGCTTACATGTGAAAATCAAGTAATGGGTTGAGGAAATCAAAAATATTTTTTTTAAATGAAAAGCAAATATTAATGTGAATGATGCTTATTTTTATCCTATTCAAGATACAACTTCACCATCGACAAGCTTTTTACAAATGCTTGCATAAGAAGAAAAATAGTCAAGTTGATTTTGATACACTGGATTGAACTGTATGTTATTAAAGTAGAAAATGAAATGAACACAAAATGGAATATTACATTAGATAGTCATGATAAAAATTTGATGAAAAGTGGTCAACTAATTGAAGGATTCATCGATATTTTATATTATTAGCTCTATGGAGAACATGATTATCAAAATAACAAAAAGGAATTCTCATTGTGAAGTTTTTGAAGAGCTTATCTTTGATCAAACGATAAAGATGATGGAATTAGTTAGTCTAGATGATATTATATTTAAAATTGCAAGATTAAATTTGATAGATGTCGTTTATAATATATTATTGTTTGAAATGTATTTAAATTAATCGTCAGCTGTGAAGAAAATATAAATGTTGCTAAAAAGTACAAATAGATTTTTAACGGTTTTTTTTAAAGGCTTCCTTATATTCTGGAATTTTCCTTATTGAAGCAATAAATCAAATGTTTTGAAAATTTTCATTTTTGCTTGATTCAAATACAAGGAATGGCTCTTATATCCGAGGGAAGACGGTAGGTCTTGCATGCATATTTTACTTGATATGCGCATATCTTTTGTCAAGTTGATTTCAAGTTGACTTACACAAAAATATCTTTTATTCATTCAGATATTCTTTAATTCATTTGGAATCCAGCAAATTTGTATGAAAGTTAAAGCTTCTTTAATTTACTAAGTATTTTAATTGAATTAAAGTCAATGTGAATGAATTAGAAAAATTTTTGGGTAAGCCAACTTGAAATCAACTTGACAAAAAATATGCGCATATCAAGTAAAATATGCATGCAAGACCTAACCCTAAAAAAATTCATAAGATCGGAAGCTTTTTGCAGTTTTTTTGATGTATCATATTACATTTGACTCCTAAGAACTCTTTTGATTATTTGCATCAAGTTACCTTTTTTTTTTGAAAAATTAAAAATATTTAAGACTGGAATTTTACTAAAATAGCAGTAGTTTTAATACAGTAGTTAAATGCCACGAAATTCGTTTTGATTCCTGTTTCTTGTGTTCATAGCTTTTTTTAAAGCTATTAAGATCATTTTTAGGACTTATAGTATAAGAAAAAAAATGCATAATCAAAATAATTAGAGTTCTCAGGCCTTGAAAAAGTAGAAAATGAAAACATCCTTTTTGGTTATTTTATATTTTATTTTATAAAATAAGTCTTATATTTTTACGATTAATATACATAAATTATATTATTTTTCATTTAGAATTCAATTCAACTGTGAAAAAACAATGGATTAAAGCATTGAATATTCTATTAACTAATAAAAATAAAATTTAGCATAGATGCATCTCAAGTTAAACAAATAAATAAATTATTTTTGCAATATTTAAAACAAAACAATTTAAACATCTAGATGTTTATAGAAAAACAATAATTTAGTTGTTTGGTGCTTGATATGGCTTGGTCTTATGTGTTTTATAATCTTCTTCATCGTGAAATTCTAAAAAGCAGCTATGGCAAAATAAATTTTCACATTCTAAACAGCGCAACACAGCATCTTCATTGCAGATTTCACAAAAAGGTAATTCCTCAATACTTTTTTTATCATCATTTTTTGGAATAGAATTTAAAAATTCTTTCTCATCTGTATCAAGTGTAAAATCAGGCAATTTTGCTTCTTCAACATATTGAAGTAGTGTTCTATCAATCTCTTCTTGCTCTGTCTCTTCTGGCGCATCTTGATCAATTTGAGTTTTTAATTTATCAATATCTTGTCCTCTTAAAGCTGCAAGTCGTCTCTCGATATCGTCAACTGTACCCGATTTTATATCATTGGTTGATGATTGCGCATCAATATTTTTTTCTTCAAAAAACTGCGTCAAAAGGTCATCAATTTTTTCTTGTTCACTTCGTGTATCTGTAGAAAACAAAATTTTATTTGCTGGTTCTGGCTTGTAATCAACTCCTTTCAAATTTGCTAATCGTCTGTGTATGTCGTCTAAATTATCTTCTTCGTTTGAAATTTCTTTTTTGTGATTATCGGGCTTTATTGATGTATCTAAACGATTTTTATTTTCATTGTTAGTAGTTGTCATTGGTTGTAATAGAACATTTTCTTCAATTGGAACTGATTCTTCTGGTTTTAGTTCTAATAGCTCTTCTACTTTTGGTTTTGTTTTATCATTAGCTAATGATGAATCATTTGCAAGTTTAAAACATCTTAAACAAACAAGAATGGTTTTCTTTGGATTTAAAGCATCAGGAAGCTTGTAACACAAACATTTTTTACAAAATACTCGATTACATTTTACACAGCCAAGTTCACGATTAAAAAACCCAAATGGTTTACTACAAGTATTACAATTTGACATTTTATTTTATTAAAATGAACAAAAATAATTCTTTTGTTTTGATTCTCTTGATACACTGTAAAATAATTTTTTTAAATTTTATTTTGTCGTTAAAAATATCTATGATTATACAACAAAGTGCATACCTCTTCAAAAAGAGTTGTGTTAGGTCATATTTCTCACACTTTATCCTAAAATATTCGTATCTCTAACTAAACTTTACAGAAATAGAAGTTTTTTTATCAAACTTTATGCATTTCTCTATTGCTTTTAATTAAGATGCATTTACCCGAAGATTTTATAAATGAATTCGTGTCTTTTCTATTATGTTTAAAATTTTAATTTCATAATAAAAGTATATGCGAAAATATACCGAAAATTATATGCAATAACTGTACATAATCGAAATTCACTTTTATAAATTTTTTGATATATCAGAATCATGTGGCTCAATCAATGAATAAAATGAATTTTGACTAAAAATACTAATATATCATGAAGAGATGTAGTATAAACACTATATTGATGGTAATCACTGATTTTTAAGAGTTTTTCCAAATTTTTTTAAATTTATTGTTTCCATTATGATTAAAATTGAATACAAGCATCAAGGTCAATTTTTAATTGAATTGTATCATTTTCATCATTTTATAAAAACTGAGAAGATTTCTGTCAAAGGATTTCGTTTCATTTCACTTTACAGCTACACAATACATTTTTTATTTCATTAAGAATTAACTCTTTTAAAAATTACTTTCTGTTTATTTTATTTTATATTTTTATTCATTTTAGATCAAATAATTAAATATTGTAATAATCAACTGATACTAATGGGATGAAAGTAATCAAACAAATAATTGTGGGGATTTTTTTTTCGTTTTTTTCTTGATCATCATACATATATGCTAATTTAGGAAGGGCACAAATATAGAACTTGAAGTTCCAAAAATTTATGCATTCTTTGCACTATTAATTCTTTTTATATATTTCAGTTACATTCTTTAAAGTACCTAAGAAAGAAGAAAAAGCACATCAATTTTATCAATTACATGCGTTCGATAAGAATGAAATGTCATCATTATTTATCATAGGTAAATTTCCCTTCTTTTCTAAGAATCATTAAATATATATACTTAATTATGTGTAAATGTGGGTTTTTATAATGTGTGAAATATGTTTTCATGTGGGTGTTTTTGTGTAAAAATCTTATGCAACTAATATTATTAATAATTATATCCTATCAAAACCTAAATTATTAATTTTCTCTCATTACACAACTCGCTCTTTTTCTCTTTCAATCAACCAAATATGATAATTTGTGAAAATCCAAAATTAAAATAAAATAAAAATTTCCATTCACAAAATTTAAAATTGCAGTGGATTCACTTTAAAAAAAAGTTTATCCTTTTTTGGTGTTTGATGCTTTTTTCTTCTTCCTTCATAATGCATCAATTACAAATGATTTTTCCTAATAATGTTTTGTATTTTATATTTATTATTCTACTAAAAGTTTATTTATTTGTTGAGTTTTGTTGCTGTTATATAAACTTTCTCAAAATTAAAAGTTTTTTGCTTGAATTCATTTTTCAATCATTAAATATAAATGAAGATAAAATCGAAAAAGTAATTTTAAATTTACGATTTCTAACCATGTAACTCAAAGGTAAATTTAATGATTGTAACTTAATCAAATCTATCTATTTTATGTTCTCAATTCTGTATTTTTAACTATCTAACTAGCGTTTAAGACCAAAAATTAAGATATTCCAAAAAAAGTTAAATGAATAGTTTTTATCATCATATAACATGCAGACGTACATCAAATCAAAGAAATTTTTTCAAACACTTTACATAGTTGAATTGCAAATTATATAAATTATCTATATAGGACAATATCAATAAGACAAAACAGAAATTGGAACTAAATAGGATTTTTCCAAAAAAGGTAGAAAAACAATATGGAAATTTAAAAATAAAAAATGTTATTGACCTCAAATTCCTAAAACACTTTGATTGAAAATGTGTGTATTTCCGTGATTATAGGAATTGTAATTTTTGAATCTATAACAGGAAGAGAAAGGAATATTGCAACGAAAAAATTTCGTTTAAAAGAAAAAATTTAAAATGAATAAGTTTCATCTGCCATCTCTATGGCCCAGCGGAATTTGTCGCGTTGTGTTTTGTTGAAAATTTTCTCGATTGGAACACCATGTTTTTTACACCTATACATTATTAAGAGAAACATAATTAATAAATGCTTATTTAATTAGTTAAAAATAAAATCATTACCATGCAACAGAAATTCTTGGATCTAAATAGTTGAGCTTTGACGTTCCTAAAGCAATAGTTTTGTTCTCATCACGATCTGTTTCTTGAATTTCTAGCTTGGTAAGTTGTTCTTTCAATCTATCCAATTGTTTCTTCTTCTTTTCCTTATCTATAGATCCTTTTGCTGAACCTTTCTTGATATCCTACAAATATATTCATAATTTTAAATTCATAATAATTTTTAAAGTATATCTAAAATTTACCTTAAGTTCACGAGTTACTTCCTTGATTTGTTCCCTCTTAGCACGAATTTTTTCACGTAAATTCTCCATTGATTTATCGTGAGTTTTTGGAACGGCACGTTGATGGTTACACAAAATAGCGACAGCACGATTTGCACGATTGTAAGCTAATAATTTCTCTGGTACTGACATGTTTTCATCTGTAAGTTCATCTAATTGGCGTTGAAGTGTAATTGAAGCATTATATGTACGGAACACTTTTGCAGTTAAACCTTTAAAATAAAATATTTTATATTTAATTTAAATTATAAATATAGATCATTTCATATATCTTTACCTTCCATAAGCTCCTTAAGATGCTCGTTAAGCATAGCAGTATTTAAACGATCAAAAAGATCATCATCAGGCTTTTTGTTTTCCTTGAAAAGCTGTAAATTTTTATACACACGCTTTTCTACAACCACTTCGTTGTAATAGCGAATGGAATCTTTACCAAGGAAATCGAATATTATAACATTTTCTTTGTTTTCATTTTGGAACCGCTCTTGATCTTCACGTGATGCTTCATCTTGCAAAGTAACATGTTCACAACGCAATGAACAACAACCTACAGTATCAGCCTGATCTTCATCTTTTTCGTTACCAGCTCTTAGTGCAAGTTTATCGATGAAGTAAAGTGCGACAGCGCGTTGACGAATGCGCATTTCTTTTGATTTAAATTCTGCAGTATACGTTTCTCGAATTTTATCAATTTTAGCTTTTAAGCGACGTGCAGTCTCATATTTTGCATAATCTTTTTCACCCTTAATTTTAGAGCTGGGATTAAGCATAATGTATTTAACTTGATTTTGAACATTTTCAGTCCAAGATGCTAACCATGTTACAGTATTATCATGACGAACTTCTTTCCACCGATGACCTTTTGGTGGGACCGGTATCTTGCTATTTTTTGAGCAATTGATAATAATGTCTTCAGGCATAACACGTTTCTTTAGCATTCCCATTTTTGGGTGATCACCTCGCCCTCTAAATAAACCAGGTGGCTCAATTCTAAAATTACCAATTTTTTCTTTATGGCCATCAATAATCGCAATTCCATATTCCTTCTGCAGAGCTTCATTTTTCTCTTTGATTGCCAACTTTTCCTCTTTTGTACGATTTCGATTTTTTTCAGACTGCTCTTTGAAATATTCATTCATATAATTAAAGTTACACTTGTGAAGATCAGTTATGATTTCTTTCTCCTTCTTATTCATGATTTTTCTCCAATCTTTAAAGAAATTATCATTGAACACTTTTTTACTTGTGTATTCATGATCCAACATTCTTGCATAGAAACCAGCAATTTCTTCTGAGGGCTCCGATAATTTCATTCTTTTTCCTTCATATTCAAAAATCACCGAGTCAGGTAACGGTTCATATTCCGGTGCAAATACAGGCCCTTTGTGTTCTAAGAATGACCATTTTGTGCCATCATTTCTCTTTTCTTCTTCCCACCTAAATAATACATTCGAGTTAGAGTTAAAGTAATAAGTTTTTTTGACAATTGAAATACAAACCATTTCCAGACTTCTTGTTCTTCTTCCTCTTTCTTCTTTTTTCCTTTCTTAGTTGGACTTTCAGGTTCATTTTTAACCTTTTTTGCTGCCGCAGTTGATTTCTATTTAAAAAAAAAAAAATTAATGAAAATAGTATGAACAGAGTAAAAATAGGAAAAATATTATTACCTTTACTGGAGTTGCTGCAGATTCTCGTTTCACTTTCTTTTTCTTTGTTTTACCATAATCACTTTCATCATCATCATCATCGTCAGACTCGTTTTTCACGCGTTTATTCTTTTTCTCAGTTTTAGGTTTTTTACGTGCACTAAGAGGAGCATCATCTTCAGAATCAGTATCAGCCTTTTTCCTTTTTGATAATGGAATATCTTCTTCCGAATCATCCTCTTCTTCTGCCGCTTCATTTTCATAGCTGGCATCATCATCTTGCTCGGCTTTGCACTCTATAAAATTATTATCCGATTCAGAATCATTCTCGAATTTGACAGGTGGTGGTAATGATGATTCTTCATCTTTAAATTGTGACAGAGAATAGTCACATGAGCTATTTTGTGATATATCGAGGCGTTCACAGTTAATGGAAAATTCCCGAATTGGTGATTGCATTTCTTCTTTAATATCGGGTTCATTTTTAATGATAGGTTCGGAATCGATCGAATTTTTATGAGACGATGATGATTTTTCTTTATTTGATGAACTCGATGAACTCTTATGCTTATCCTTTTCGCGGTCTCTGTCTTTATCTTTACTTTTGTGTTTTGAACTCGAACTACTGCTACTTTTGTGCTTGTCCTTCGATGAAGATGATGATTTATCCTTATCACGTTCCCTTTCTCGATCCCTGTCTTTATCTTTGCTTTTATGCTTCGATCCACTGCTACTGGAATGCTTATCCTTTGACGAAGAACTACTACTTTTTGATTTGTCTTTATCAGAGCGTTCCTTATCGCGATCGGAGCTTTTGTGTTCTTTATTACCACTACTGCTCGAAGACTTATGTTCACTTTTATCTCTATCACGATCTTTGCTTTTATGTGACGATTTATGACTACTGGAACTCGAGCTGTGTTTATCTTTGTTACCATTTGAACTCGAATGTTTTTCACCGTCTCGATCTTTGTCCCTGCAAACGATTTTGAATTTAAATTTTTAGAAAATGTTTAATGTTTATTAATGATGCATTACCGATGACTACTTTTTGAGCTTTTATGATCTTTTGATCGTTCCCTATCTTTATCACGATGCTTATCCTTGCTTGAAGACTTATGACTACTGCTCTTATTTTTATCACTATTATGATGTCCATTGCTCATGCCATTCACGTGTTGATCGCTATTACCATTTACCATTTTATAATCGTGCTGAAAATATATGTGTTATATTATAAAATTTGCATGAGCTTCGTAAGAAAATAGAGAAATAGATAGAGAAAGTGGTATGGTATGAATTGAATCGAGGAAAGACGGTACACTTTATAAAATTTTCTTCTTCTTCTTTTTTGTTCACAGAGTGCACGGAACAATTAAAAAATAGTCTAGAAACATCAAATTATCAACATTTTCACTTTCAATCATCGTTTTAAGTTGCTGTGCTGCTATTTACAAAGACGCAAGTACATATATATGTATGCAAAATTATTTTGGTAGTTGCATATTTGGTATTTATCACAAAAAATTTGGTAATATTCTATGTTAGTGACTAGCAATTAAATTTTGTACACATATATATGAGAGTAATGACGAATGCTTAAATAGAAGCAACGAGAGGATGAATACGAAAAAAGAAATTGGTTGATTTTTCCTTTAGTTGTATTGCGTTTTTTTATTTGAAAGGAATTGGTTTTTTTGAGAATCAAGTTGTTGTGCCAAGAACAAAAGCATTGGAGATTATAAAGTTCTGTCACAATGTGCTCTATTTCAGTTGTATGAAAGGTAATAGTAATGAATGAATGAGACAAAAATGGCTGATTACAGGATCGGAATGAAACGAAGAAATCGCATTATTCAAAGTTCAAAGACCTCTATTCACTTTTTTACTAATTACAGTTTTCACTTGCAGCCGATCTGCATAATCTCGTGGAAACACTTTTAACTTTTAGTACAACTTCTTTTATATTGACCTATACAACCCGAAAATGCGTTTCTCTCCTATTTCGATTCTGCCATTCACTTTTTATTAGATCGCTTTTCTTTTAAAATTTTCTATCTCAAATTTGTTGATGTTTTTCATTATTTTATAACATAAAACTTACACTATTACTGTTATTAGTCACTTCTGAGTTCTCTACGCTCATTTTTACTATTTTTAATAACTTATTTCCTTTTATTTTCCGACTTTTTATTACGACCAAAAATTTTGTGATAGATGAGGCAAAAACTTTTTTATTCGAATCTTTATTTAAAAAGTTCGTTAAGTTTTTTGCTTCACTCGTACAATTTCCTATAAACTCTAACTGTAATATAGAAAAATATTTGAATTTTAAAGATTTTTTTGTTTCGAAAGAAATTGTTGATTGTTTTTAAAAAAATAATTTAGCAAGCGAAAAGTAAATGAAATATCAAATGTTACCTAGCACATAGTTTTGCAAGACAGGTAATTTAAAAAGTTATTTCTTAATTAGAATATGTTTATTTATTTTCTCCAATTTTCAGGTCAATTTGCTTCAATCTAAATTGAAAAGAGGAATTAGAGGATACTGAAACAAATAAGATCAATTTTTTCATAAACAAAATGACACTAATATCAAAAGATAATTAATGACAAAGAATTTTGAAACAGTGAGTATAAATTCGAGTCGTCTTAAAGAATATATTTTATAATAATTAGAAATGATAATGATCATTAAGCTCTTAAAATATTAAAATTTTATTCATTCACCAATAAATTCAACATATTTTTAACAATCACCTTTTTTTTCATTATGATTATACTTATGCTAAACTAACACGTTGTGGTGTTTCAACTGTTACAGACTTTTTGTTTTTGAATCTATCATAAAGCATTTGATATTTTTCAATATCCTGTTTAGTTAAAGAAGCACGAGTATTTTGAAAAGCTGCTTCTAAATGAGTTTGCTTAATTTCAACATTTTCTATCGCTCTTCCATTATTTTTCTTTATTTCTTCTTCGATAGCATTCATATTTGCTGTTGTTAGTACACTTTTAATATCAGCTCCAGTGAATGTAGTCATTTTTGATGCTAGAACTTTAAAGTCCACATTTGAGTCTATTAATAAAGATTTAGATAAATATTTCAAAATATCCAATCTTTCGGATGCATTTGGCAATTGACATTCAACCAAACGATCAATTCTTCCACTACGTAATAATGCAGGATCGATAAGATCGGGTCTAGAGGTAGCACATATAATTGAAACTCCTTCTAAACTTTTTACACCATCCAATTCTGTTAACAGTTGATTAACGACTCTGTCAGTAACGCCAGTCGAGTCGTGACCCCTTCGTGGTGCTAAACTCTCAAATTCATCAAAGAAGAGAACACATGGTTTGGCTGATTTTGCTTTCTCAAACAAATTTCTCACATTCTCTTCACTTTGACCAATATATTTTGCCAATAGTTCTGGTCCTTTAATTGATATTAATCTTAAATTCCATCGTTTTGTTATTTGTGAGACAATAAAATTTTTTCCCGAACCTGGAAAACCAAATAACAGAATGCCCGCTTGATTTCTCAATGGTGAATTTTGAAATATTTTTGAAAACTTTGTTGGCCATATTAAGACTTCTTCAAGTGTTTCGATAACATTATCCATACCAGGAATTTCCTCTTTTATATCAATTTGTGCATCGTCACTATCAATTGATTCAGTTTTTATTCCCTCAAGACACAATTTGTTTGAAACATTTAAAGATTTTCGTAAAATATCTTCGGTCAATAGTGGACTTTTGTAATTTTCTTTTATAGCGAAGAAAATTGCTCGATCTGTAAATTGGCAAATGTCGCCAATATTGTATCCCTCAGTGATTCTCGCAAATTTGTCCCAATCGAGTGAAGAATCAATTTTCACATGCGAAGATGTATGAAAGAAATTTTTAAACAACTCACGTCGATCGAACGCCTCGAGGTTGGGAATTTTCACAACATTTTTAAATAGATAATTACCATAACTACGAAAAATGTTTTTACTCAAGTTTGACATTTTTGATGTGGTGACGACGATTGAAATCATATTTCCATAGTCGTGTGTGAATTCTTCGAACACGTGTCGTATGTTGTTTGCCAATTTCTGTTGATATTCGTTTTCTTGTGATTGTTGTTCGTCATCATGTGATTGCGTGCACAGAGCGTCTAAATTATGAATTATATAAGTGGACGGTGCAGTTTGAAGACACTCTTTCATCATTATTTTCATATCCTTAACAATCGACTCAACTTTTCTTCCTTTATATTGTGCGCAGTTAAAAACTATTACATTTACATTTCGTGCTTCCAAATTCTTTTTTATTTCGTTGCAAATTGTTTTCTTTCCCGAGTGTGTTGCACCAGAAATAATGCTGTTGTTTTGATCCACATTCATTACACGATAATCATTTGTAGTTGAATGAATTTCATTTGTGAAACGATCTACAATCTGTTGATGTTTATCTAACTTGACAATTTTTTCTATTTCCGTTTTTTTATTTCGTCTTTCATTTTCGTCTCGTAATAAATTGGCAAATTCATGTGGTTCGCCTCTTTTCATAACATCAATAATTCCTTCACGAAGTATTTCACTGTCAATACAGCATGCATGCGTTGAGAGTGGAAATATTTTTATTGTCAACAAATAATCATCAAGTTTAAAAATTTGATTTTGATTAAGAATTAATGGAACTAATTTCGTATTGGCATTTACATATTTTTTAAATTTTTCATCAATATCTTTTGCTATTTGTAGACCAAAATTATTTTCCGAAATGTTTGAGTACGGAATTATTTCAAGACTTTCAATGCAATTACAAACAAGCTTAGTCTCTGACAATTCAACTCGAAAACCTTGTTCGATATTAAGTACTTTGGCAAGAACAGGATGAACTTCAATTGTATCAAAGGGCAATGATTCATTACATTTTATACGAACATGATACTCTTTCTCTTCTTTGGTACGTACTTTATGAATTTGGTTAATATTTATACATGAGGATGCATTTTTTGAAATATAAATATCGTTGATTTGCATAAACTTATCCAATTTTTTCTTATCACTCACAATTTTTATCTTCATAAAATGTCTTTTATGTGTCTCACGAAAAAGTGCTTTCTTCATATCTTCCAAAAGTAATTTGTGATTTTGTTTAGTCTCAGTCGGTGATGTTGGTGACACGAGAACTTTTGGCAAACAACTTGCACTCGCACTATTTAACAATTTTCTTGCAGGCGATTCTTGATTTGATAACTGCTCGAGAAATTTATTCGACTTCTCTTGAACTCGTTTTATATTACTTGTACTTAAGCTATTGGATATTGGTACAAATTCTCTTTCTTTACTCTCTGCTCTACCATTATTTTCATTAAATGCTTTAATATTACTTAAACTTGCACTTGAAGTAATTGAATTTCGTTTAAGTAACGATTCACCATTAGTTAAATTTTTTCCATTTTCACTATTATCTTTAATTTTTTTAATGCTACTTCTTGGACTCGCAGTTGGTGGTTTTTTTGATGTTACGTCACTATAAATAGTGTCTGACCAACCTCCATTAGAATTATTTGATGTTGAAGTTCTCCGGCCAAAGCCATTTGTTTCTGAAGTATCCAAAAATTTTCTTGAATCTATAAAACTGTTATTGCGCCTTAGATGTGGCATGTTTGATAAGTCGACTGTTTCTGATTTTTCAATCGCACTCATACGTTTTGTTATTTTTGATTCTGACGAATCGTCTGTTGTCGCATTCTTCGGCTTCCTCCGAAGAAAGTCAGGGGTCATTTTCCGATTTATTGATATTTCAGTGTCATTTAATATACGACCGTAGTTGAAAGTTGGACTTAAGTTGTCTAAAAATAGAAAAGACGAGCTCAGCGTATAATTATAGAAGAAAAAAAAGATGCGAAAACAGGAAGAAAGAAATTTACCCACGGTTGCGTTGACGGCTATCGATTTATTTAACCAGATAATTATTGGCTGATAACGGCCAACAATTGAAACTTGATCTAACATATCGTATTGTAAACGATCGAGTGAACATTCTGCTACTTGATAGTCTTCATCAGAGAGCGAAATTGACATTGAACGAACTGGAGAGGCATTTTGAATGACAGAACATGATACATTGACGCCTTCTTTTAAGCCAAATAGTTCAGCTAACTGAGCGTTAATGCCAATTTCCTCTTCTTCAAACGGATTATTTGCCTGAATTGTTGCTGACCATGACACATATACCTAAAGATGATGTGATGATGATTATTATTGAGATTGGTCATGAGTAAAATTTTTGCACAATATTATTTTTAGCTGCATACCGTCTTATACTGATTTGATCGATAATCAAGGAAATGTAACAAGAGACAGCCTGTTTTACATGTTGATACAAGTCTTCTATAGTTTTCTGGAAGTAACTAAATTTCTTGATTCAATAAAAGTTTCAAAGTCTAAATTCGCTTTAAAAATTACCACAAAATTTGATTTGATTGGTTTATATTTCACTGCAAAATTTCTCGCAAACATCTTATAATTTCAATTCCATTTGACAAGTTAAACTAAAAATAACTAATTTATTAAAAGACTTTTTTCTTCATGGTAGGTAGTTGATCGTAAAGAGTATAAAGTTTCTCTAAACACACTATTGTCTCATAGCTAAAAATTTATTTTAAGAGGGGTGTAACTATGAAATTATTGATGATACATTTGGAAAATGAAACATGTACATTAAGTCTACAACAATTTATCAACACCAAGCAACAAACAGAGGATGAACATACATAAAACTGATTCATCAAAGTAAAAATTTTTAATTAACAACAATAATTTAAATTTGAACTGAACAAAAAACTTGTTAATGTAGTCTCTGCTATTAAATCTAATATGAGCAGACAATCAAATGAAAAAATCTGCACGGTATGTCAATATTGTTTATCAAAATTCTGATAAAATTATTAATTGATAATAATTTTTTTTGGATTTTGTTCAAACTAGATTTGTGGAGACAAATCACTAGGGTTCAATTTCAATGTGATAAGTTGTGAAAGCTGTAAGGCATTTTTTCGACGAAATGCAATTTCTAATAAGAAATTTACATGCCCATTTTCTAATGCCTGTGAGATAACCGTGATAACACGACGATTTTGCCAAAAATGTCGATTAGAAAAGTGTTTCAAGCAAGGAATGAAAAAAGAATACATAATGTCAGAAGAGGATAAAGAGTTAAAGCGAATTAAAATTGAACAAAATCGCAGTAAAAGAAAGATGAAAAAGGAGGGAACAGAAAGCAGTGAGGAGAGTAAACCTTCGAAATTGACAAAAATCAAAGATGAAGGTTGGTCACCATTATCGACATCATCTGTACAATCACCAGATAGTAAATCAGAAGATTCCATTGATCATACTACAACTCTCGATCGATTAAAAATAAGTTCCGATTCTTCAGTGGCAGAAATTGTAAATGCTATTACAGAAATTCCAAAAGAATCTAGTCAAATAATTCAAAATGTAATGAAAACACAACAAGAGGCATTGAGTGTCATGAGTAGAATCATTCATGAGCCTAATCAAGCTCTTTTATTAATATCACACTTAATAAAAAATCCTAGTGATGGAATGCTTATCATATCAAAAATGATGTCACAATCACCTCTTGATGCATTGTCAGTTTTCACACAATTCATGACTTCACCATTTGACGCACTACAAATAATTTTTAAAGTAATGTCATCACCGAAAGACGTTTTAGCATTTATGACAGAGCTCACAAAATCACCACAAAATGCACTTGAGATTATGAACAAATTTATAACAACGCCATCGGAAAAAACAGTGACGGAATCATCACAAGAATTAAACAGTAACTGTAACGAAACAATAAAATCAATGTTGGATGTTAATTCTAGTAATAGCAGTCCAAATCCTATTGTATCATCGTCATCATTTATTTCATCACAAACGACAACTAATTCACCAACAAGTTTCTATCAAGATTCTGATTCGAACAACAATGACTATCAACAAATGACAACTACAATACTTAGAGAAATTGCATACGATATATCTGTTGGTGGAAAACAATCTGTATCATCAAAAGAAAATTCAATTGATTCAATAATAAGTGAGGCAATAAAACTTGAATATAGTACTCCACAAATGGTAGCACAAATGAAAAATCAAAGTCGTGAACTAAACGAAGTGGAAATTATGAAAATTCAGGAACTATTAGATGCAAATTGTGCCTTATATGCACCTATCGAGGAAGATCAATTTTCATTTTTTGGCATGAGTGACGATCTATCAATTAAAGCTGATGGCACTCATTTCTTTGATCCAGTTCTGATGAAAGTAATTAATCTTACTGCTGTTGCAATTCGTCGTTTAATAAAAATGTCAAAGAAAATTTCTGGTTTTAAAAAGATGTGTCAAGTAGATCAAATTGCTTTGTTGAAGGTAAATTTACATTTAAAATATTGAAAAAATATTTAAATTTAATTAAAATAAATTTTAGGGTGGCTGTACAGAAATGATGATTCTAAGGTCTGTAATGCAATACGATTCCGAACAATCTTTTTGGAAAATCCCATCAATGAGCACCACAAATTTAAAAACTGACATTCTGAAACTGTGTCCAAAAGGAAACGTTTATGAGGAACATGAAAATTTTATTAAAACATTTGATTTAAAACTCCGTACTGATGAGAGAATTGTTCTTATATTATGCGCTATAACTCTTTTTAGTCCTCATCGTTCAAATGTAATTCATAAAGATGTGATAGCTTTGGAACAGGTGCGGTAAAAATTTCTTATCTGTGACTATATACATTTTTCAATTCATTCACGTATTAAATATTTCTTTACGCTATCTCTCATTTATATAATAAATAGAATTCGTATTATTTTCTTCTGCGTCGTTATCTTGAAAGCGTATATGAAGGTTGTGAGGCTCGCTCAATTTTTTTACAACTGCTAAGAAAAATTAATGAAGTGAGAAGATTAAATGAAGGTATGATTTGGATCTGTATTACTTCAAAAAGCTTAAATTTATAAATTTTTTTAAAATTCACAGAAGTTATATCAGTATATTTGGATGTGGAGCCAAGCAAAGTGGAGCCATTACTGAGAGAGATTTTTGATTTAAAAGCATAAAAATTCTCTAATTGTTACAGTGCAAAACATAAAGCAATGATTGTATGTATAGTACTATTTAAAATGAGATAAATACTATTTTTGTTGGTCTGTTAAATAATCTTATTGAATAAAAAGAACATAGCTTTGTATGGTGTATGATGATTTGAAAAAAATATATAAATGTTGATAAGAAAATATTTTTGATAGCATTACTGAAAAGAATGAATCAGGTCAATGGCATAATCACGTTTGATGACTTTGCACACTTGTAATTTGACGACATAAATTCATATTGCGTTTCAATCTCATTTTATTTGAATTTGACTATTTTTCAACTTATCATTTAAATTTTTAAACAAATTGATAATTCTTTCGTATTTAGAAGAAAATTACAATAATTATATTAAAATCGTCGTTGTGTTTATTTTATTAACGATTTGTTTTTTTATGTTGCATCTTTATCTTTATCACAATTTTTCCTCTTTTTTAATTTTATAAATTTTTTACTACTTAAGAGTAGTCGAATTGACAGACGAAAAACAAAGAAGGGAATTTAAATTCACAATATTTTAATTTTTAATATGTAATAAAGAGGCGTTTTTGATAAAGAAATGACATTAAAAGGAGATAGTCTTGATTAATGAGTTAATTATACTACAATTCATATATTTATGTAGAACAAAATAAAGGTTAAAAGACCTATTTGATTTAAGAAAAATTAAAAAAAATTTAAAATTTTTAATGATAAAAATTTTATCTCATAGGCCATAAAATTCAATTTTAAAAGTAACACACGCATATTTTAGATTGAGTGTGTATTTTAAAATTTTTAGATTACTTTTTAATGAATACCTTATTAGTCTAAATAATTTTATTCATAATAGTTCTCTTGTTCTCGTTTTTATTATAAAATCAATTCTTTTCTTTCGTCACATGAGCAATTTGTTTTATTTTTTTGAGTTCAATCTACGAGAATCTGCTGTTTACATTTCTTTATAAAGTTTGAAAAGAGAAAGTGTCGGACATTATATGATTGAGATTAATAAAGATTCTTCCGTTTGTATTCTAATCTAAAATTATTATTCTTTTTATCCTAAAAATTTTTATGATTATGACGGAACATAAGTATTACTATTGCTTGTTTAGAAATAAATTATTTACGGATGTATCAGCCTATTTTTTTCTGTTTTAAATTACAACTCACATAAAGCATTATGAATTATTTAATTTCAGTAATGTCAATTTTTTTTGAGATGCAATATTTTTTGAAATTCAAAATTTATTCTGCGAACTTTTACTTGTTTTTCCTAAATAGTACGTGATACTTAGGTTGATCCATCATGAATTCAATATAAAAAGTGGCCGGATAACATGTGATAATTTTCTCATGTCATATTATAATGAAAGGTTATTAGAGAGAAGAAAATCAATAGAATGTCTTTTGAATATAAGAAACTTAATTATAAAGTTGTAAATTTAGCAATGAAATTCATGAAAGTTAAGTAAACTGATTATTTAAAGAGATTATGCATATTTTCGAAAGTTATTAAGAAAAGTCTATGATAATTTATCGGGACAGAATAAAATGTTACATATTTGCTATGTATTGAATTTCTAAAAAAATTAATTAACCATCTTCAACCCTTTAAACATTTTCATTTGTTTTAGTGTATGTTCTAGTTATTTGACATTTAAAAAGAAAAAAAATGTTTTAAAACTTTTATCTCTATGGCAATTCCTACTCTTTCACTCACTTATTATTTCCTTACATTATTAATCAAATTTAATAATTCAGTAATTGACTTTACGACTATGTATATATGTCGCAGATTGAAAGGAAAAGGGAAATGAAGAGAAAATAGAAAAAAGGAGGAGATGAATATCGATTCCTCATGTATTTGACTAGATACATAATTTCATGCATGTTCACTACTTTTTAATATTTTTAAAATTTTTTAAAGAAATGGAGTTGATATAGTAGTTAATTTAAAAATTATTAAAGCGCTTTTTTTTGTCCTTAATTCTCAAAGAAGTTTAAAGATGTTCTCTTATAGTGTGGGTGAAAAACATCTACTTGCAACGATTATAATTTCAACATTTGTTTTTTTTTTCAATCAATTCGTATAAATATTGTCTTTCAAATAGTCGGTAAAGAAAGTCACACGCGTACATAAGCACGAAATTTTCATGCACCACGTTTTTCACAATCACGTTAATTGACTTTATCATGCTGAATGCTACTGTCATTATTTTGATTATTACTTGATATTGTATTCTCAGAATTTCCAACATTTTCGGGTTTCTTATCTTCTTTGTCCAAGGGAAAATAAATTTTGACAATTTTGACAATGAGAGGTTTCCATACTATTGACATAGGAAAAATAACAATGTGCCCGAAAAAATAAAATTTCTTGTAAATAGGCCACCATTTATAGAAGCTCAAATAGACAAACGGAATTAGACAGTAGCCAGCAATTACAAAAGTGTATGTCTTTAGTATCAACCAAACAACAATTGGCATAAATCCTTGTTGTAAAAATGCTTGAAGTTTTGGATTTTTCTTGAAAACAGGCTCGATCTGTAAAGAGATAAAATTTTATTAAATTAAAAATCAATGATCTATTGCTATATAGTATTGTTTTTACCTCTTTTTCAAAATGAATAAGCATAAACTCAAATAAGAATGTAATATAATATCCAGAATGAAATCCATGCCATACAGCCAAAAAGAACAAAGCGGAAACATGACTTATGTTCTTATTGTTAAGAAACTTCAATCGCTTGTATACATAATTGAATACCCATAAATTAGTCTGTACGTTAAATGATGCAACATAATCACCAAATTTGTAAGTGTTTTCGAATATTCTTAAACGAATATTTGTGCATCCTGTCCAATCTTCAATGCCTGTTTTCTCATCGCGCGAAACAAATGTAAGACCTGAATCATTAAAAAACAAGCATTATTATTTGATAAATTAATTAAAAATAGTGTTACAAACCTGCACAAATTGCAGCTCCTTCTGATAATATCCAACAAGAGATGTATTTGTATAAGCTCGCACGTCCCCAAAGACTTAGCAAAAACACTTTATATAGAAAGTTTTTATCTCCGAATTCATCAGATAAGAAGAGACTATCAGGAACAATCACAATTGAGAGTAGTTGAAAGATTCCCAAGTACAAGAGACCAGTTGCACATCTCAAGAATCCATGCTTGAAATTATCTTTTCCTACATCATATTTTCCATTAGTAAACTCATAATAACGTTTAAATGAAAATTGTGGTCCAATGATGACAGTTGGCGGAAAATATGCAAAACCAAACACTTCGAGTAGAGACGGAATTTTATAGGGCCGTGAATCGGTGATGCCTAGCACTTCTGGTTTTTTTACACTATCGTTTACATCAAAAGTTAAACCAATTAAATGAAGTACCATTACACAGTGAGCCATTGTCCAACATATATCATAATTTTCTGTTGATGTCTTATAATAGCCTAGACACAAATATAAAATGAAAAAATTCAATCCGCTCTCGTTTTTTTCCTTGTATGTAATTGTGTGACAAATTCATGCAAAGAGCGAAAAAGAAATTATTAGAACTTACTTACCTATTAATAGATACGACATGTGAAAAATAAACGATACCGGCACAAGATATTTAGACTTGTACAAAAGATTAATGATGATGTATGTAAAAGTTACACTTAAAATTGAATGCTGGACCTCAAAGCCATAATTGAATATGCATATCAGTATACCGCATATAGTAAAAACCAAGTGATTAGTTTCCTTTTTTGCAACGCTCGCATTATTATGTAGAAACAGACGATAGAAAATTACGATAGGATAAGCTGTGAAGAGTAAAAAATATAGAGAGTATGAGCGAATGAGCGAACAAAAGAAAAATGTGTGTGAGAAGAAAAAAATCAATAAAATCCAAACGTGAAAAGAAAATCGATAATGGAAATTTTCACAGGTTTCGTTCTTACCAAAAAGTACAGAGAATAAAAGACGGAGAGCTGCTTCGCTAGCACCTAATGTCTCTGACAAGTATGATAACATTATAGTAACTATTATTCAATAACTTTGCGATATATATGATAAACTTTTCTTTGGCGTTTTGTTTTTCGACCTTAAATTATTGCTTCTAAAACAATTTCTTATATGAGCTCCAATGTCTTATTTTCACTTATTAATTATGCACTTTTCTTTCTTGTCACTGTGTAATTTAAATTGAATTTTTCAATTTATTCTTTTTGTAAGATGTGCACATTTTCGTTTTCTCTTCAAGACTAACTGACTGAAAAATACTGAGTATTAAATTTCTGTTTCACCATATTCTCACCACACAATTTAGTGGGGGACGAACACTTAAGTGCACAACTAAATTGAATGTTTTTATTTTTAAAGCAAACACACCGGATTGTGAAAATTAAAAACAATAAAAAATGACTTCAAAAAAGCAAAAGAAAGTTGAAGATAATGATAAAATGCAAGAATCAGATGATAACGCAAGCGATAGTGATGATGGTAGTACAGATTCAGAAGCAGTTGGTGAAAATGAAGTAAGTAATGAAAATTTAATATTTTATTGAAATGAAACAATTACAAACATGTGCAATTTTTTAGGAAATTCAAGTTGATTTTGAAGGACGTAATCCACAAGATGGAGATTTTGATGGAATACAGCAGCTTTTAAAACAGTTATTGCTAAAAGCTCATGTTAGCATTTCAGAACTTGCAAATATTATAATTTCACAAGATTATATTGGTTCAGTTATAAAACAGAGTTGGGATGAAGAAATGTCTGCTGCCGATGATGAGGAAGATGATGATGATGATGAAAATGTTGTTTTTGGAATTACAACTGCCATTAATTTAACAAGTAGAAGAGAAACTCACTGCATTCAACAAATTAAAAATTTTATATTGGAAAAGGCTGAGAAAAATGCATCGGATGCTACAGTAAAATTAGTGAAAAACATTCTAACAAATGACTCAATCAGTACTGGTTTTGTTATTAATGAACGTTATGTTAATATTCCTGTTCAAATATCTGTTCCAATGCTTGAGAATTTATGCAAGGAAGTGAAGAGAGCTGTTGATAAAAATAAACCCTACAACTTTTCTTATTACATCATGATTCTAAAATTTCATCGCAGAGAAGCTGCTAAAGGTCATTCACAAGAAGACTTTTATTCTAATCAAGAAGAAGAGTTGTTTCTCAAAGAATCACTGGCAAATTTTGAATATTCCGTGAAAAATGAAGCCGATTCTGGTCTTGATGGCAAATGGAAAGAAGAAGATGAAGAATTAACACCATACAGAAAAGTTGTAATTATTGATGGCAAAAAGTTTCCTCAAATTGTTGAATCAATTAATTCATATATAAATGGAATTAATTAAACTTAACTTTATAACTGAAATAAAATAAAAATATTTTTTATTCGGTAATTAACGATTTTTATTTGATTCAAATTCACGTTGCACACTGATATTTTTTCGAAAAAAATGTTCACTTATCATTTTTTTGTTTACATTTGTGTTTTGAAACTTCCAATTAATTTTTCTCTCTTGATTATGATCCATTCTAGTACCTACATATATCAAAAGAAAGCTTATTGAACGTAGAATACATCTATAATAATAATTTGATTTTCAATTAAATTTTTCAAAATTAAGCTCTTATCATAAATAGAATCTATGCTTCATAAGCTTTCTTTAAATATTTATATGTCTTGAAATCATTGAATATTAAGTGAGAAACTTCGATTTGAAAATTTGTTAAAAAAATGTAAACAAAAAAGGTTCAACTTTGAGTTGAATTTTCTCATTAATTAAGCAATTTTTTTACTCAATATTTTGTCAGAATATACTTTAAACAATGCTCTTTTGATTGATATATAAATTATAAGGAATAAAGAAATCAACAAAAACATAATAAGTGAACATTTTTTTTGAAAAAATATCAGTGTGCGTTGTAATTTTTTTCTGCTGTACTTTTTGTTTTTATTTTTAAATTGTGATCTGCCGTCATCGAGTAAAGAAGTACTTATCACAAAATTCATTATTATTGTTAATAATGGGCCAAAAGGTATGTTTAAATAGTTTAATCTATATTTATAAGTTTAATAAGATAAAGAATTTTAAATATTAACATGTTTATTAATAAATAATTAAAATTTTATGGTTGTCACATAGTTTTTGCAACTTTGTATTAAATTTTAACCACTTAAATAGTTAATCTTTTATTTTGATTATTATTTAATAGCCTTAGAAATTCTTGATAAGATAAACTCTATTATTTATAACTTTAGCTTTCCAAATATAAAAGCGAGTGAGCTTTCAAGCGAAGATTATGATTGCCTCGTTATTGTTCAAGATAAACAAATACCAGCTGCTATAAGTGATTATGTTGCTGATTCAGTAAAAATTGATAAAGGTTTTTCATCGGACGTACAATGTTTTAAAGTTGATAATAAATTTACTGTGTACAGTCCATTGAATTTGGATGATTATTCTGATGTTAGGGATTATTTTCGAGCAGCAAAAAAAGGTGTTGAACGTGCAATGAAAGCCGGCTATCGTAACCCATTGCTTCTAATTCCAAGCACTCCGAAATTCAAGTATTCTGAGTTGAACGTTATTTTGGGTGCTCTAGCAGCTTCATATGTGCCTGCTCAATATCGTGAACAAGTTCCAGAAAAGGCTTTTCGTTTAGATGCAATTAACGTTGCATGGTCACAAAAAGATCAACTTGCGCAACTCATTGACACTGTAAATTGGATGTATTCTGGATTACAAATCGCCAAAGACATCGGAGGCGGTGATCCAGAATTTATGGCGCCACCAAAAGTTCAAAAATACATTGAAAGGGAATTCACTAGTGGAGTGATCAAGATAGAAGTTATTTCTGATCAGGATCGTTTAGAAAAAGAATTTCCATTATTTGGTGCTGTTAACCGTGCTTCACGAAAAATAGAGCGTCATCAAGGTCGTATAATTTTTATGGAATATGTTCCACCAAAAAAATCTCGTCGTACTTTGATGTTAATTGGGAAAGGTGTTACATATGATACTGGTGGAGCTGATATTAAAGCTGGTGGAGTAATGGCTGGAATGAGTCGAGACAAATGTGGGGCAGCAGCTGTTGCTGGCTTTATGAAATGCGTTGAATTGAAACGTCCTGAAGATGTTCATGTTATTGCTGCTTTGTGCATGGTTCGCAATAATGTCGGCGAAGAGTGTTATGTTGCCGATGAAATCATCACATCAAGAGCTGGCGTTCGTGTACGTGTAGGAAACACTGATGCTGAAGGTATTTAATAATATACACACAAATTATATATTCAATAACTATAATTTCTTATTTTAAAAGGTCGCATGGCTATGGCAGATGTATTGTGCTTGATGAAAGAACGTGCTGTCAAGGAAAATTTGCCTGATTGCTTCTTATACACTATTGCAACTCTCACTGGGCATGCATGTCTTGCTCTAGGAGATTATACTGGTGTTGTAGATAATAAAGTTGCTGAAAATGCAAGTCATGCAACTGATTTCTGTAAAGCAGGTGAACAAATTGGTGATCCATCAGCCATAAGTCCATTGCGTCGTGAAGATTTCGATTTTCATAAATCAAAGGGCTATGGAGAGGATCTTTTACAATGCAATAACTTGCCATCGAGTAGAACTCCTAGAGGTCATCAAACTCCAGCGTAAGTTTCTCTAAGCTTTTATCTCTTTTTCTTATATTAAAACATATATCTCTTTAAATAGTGCATTTTTAATTATGGCATCGGGATTAGATCAAAATGATGCAAGTTCAACACGTCCACTTAAATATACACATCTTGATATCGCAGGAAGCTCTGGTGACGTACCAAATCCTCCAACAGGGACCCCGATTTTGTCTCTTGCCCAATTGCATCTTATGTAAAACATTTTTGGCTTGTCAACTTTTCTTACCTATTTGAACTTGAGGCTATGAAAAATCTATTTTGTATTGATTATAAAAAATTGGTGAAAGTCTCTGCGTATATCAGAGGACTTTAGCGCATTTGCGCCCAGATCAGTTATATTAACAAGTTAAATAAAAGAATAGTTTACGATTTGAATACATTTTATTAATCCACGTCGAGATCGTCAAGTCGAATTATCTCGCGATAATTGATGCGCCAAGTATTCTGGATCTTCACGTCGCTTTTGTTGTGTTGATTTATCGCGTTCCGACTCGTTATGCAAGTATTCCGGATTCAATCTTCTCTTTTGTCGACTCGAATCAATTCTCTTCTTTTCTCCTTTCAAAGTTAAAGGTTTTGCCTTTCTTTTTGGCATTATCTGTAAATAATAAAGAATAAAAATAAAAAAAATCAAATAAAATATTTTAATTTACCTTCAAAATATTAATTTTCGAATTTTCTATAAATTTATAGTGATTATTCACTGAGCTTCAATTTGTTTTGCTGTAATAAACAATTAACTAACATTTAATGACTAAATTAACAATTAATTCAACTTACTTACTTTTAATTTAGAATTTTTAATAAATTTTTGCAATTTTAATTTTGCTTTTTTGTTTACACATAAACATACGCGCAGCTTCGCGCACTAACAATTTAAATTTTCCGTTACATTTCGATTTCGAGTTGATGAACAAAATAAATAATATGTATCAATGCAAAAGAGAATACGAGTCACTAATTGAGAATAAGAAAATGTTTTTATTAAAATGATTTGATATTTCGTTGATAACTTTCGATTCGAAACATAATATTGATTTCATTCAATACAACTGTCAAGTCGAATTCAAATTCAAATGTTGCGTGTGACAAAATGTTGCGCGACAGAAAAAAATTACAAATTTTCAATATGGAAATTATAATTCGTAATTTACAAATTATCGCAATCAGTGACAACTTTCTAACTATAATTGTTCCCAGTAACTCTATAGCACAAATCAAATGCAAAAAACCGTAAGCTTCTAGCTATTGTAATTTTCGAGATTTCACAACCCGAACAGCCGAACAGCCAGTCAGCCGAACAAAGTGAAATTATAAACTGCATTGTTGTTCCAAAAATGCGCTAAAAATGGATGTAAAAATTTTCTTGTACTTAATCTGCTTTTTTGGTGAAGGTTTTTTGCATATTGCATATAATAAATGAAAAATATTAGGCCAACAATCAAACCAATCTTTTTGATGAATATTTGCAGTGACATATTAACAAACTCACGACAAATGATAAATAAATTCGAGAATAAGAATTCCATTAACCCAAATTTGTATGCAAATGCCATATTATTTAACCGGTTAAAATAACTTAGTTTACATAGAACGAGCAATGAAAGAATCATACGTTAATGACTTGAAGTTGGAGGCTGAGATAAAAATTAAAAAAGATAGAAGTGAAAGATTAATGTTGGAAGAAGAAAAATCTTGAAAATAATTTATTTTAAAAGTCATGTATTATATAACATTTATCCCATCTCTCTTATTAACGAGAAATGTAGGCCACAATGCAAAGCACATTAGTTGAACCGTTATTATACTCGGTTTTTTCCTCATTCTTTCTCTCTTTCTATTTCATTAACTTGGATAGGTAATGACGAAAAAATTCTTGCTGACTGACAATGATAGTAATGGCATGATATATGTATCTGATGTGTGTATATAAAGATGAAATAATATCTGATATGTCCATAAAAATTTTAATGAACGCGTATACTATAAAATGCGTAAATGAATGAATTGCGTTAGACTTAACGGTAGATTTTGGCTTAACAGTCAAATATGAGATTAAAAAATCAGCTTTGAAAGTCTTTAAAAATTTAAATATCATCTCTTTCGTATTAATCACTCACCTGAATTATTAGAAAAAAAATTATTAAACAAAATCAATGCATTGATAGATGAAGCTATATAAGTATCTTAACAGTATGATATATAAAAAGTTTAAGTTGGCTATCCTTATAATTACATCAGTTTTTGGTCGCTTCATACATGTGCATAACAAAAAATGTACGAAAAACGTACCATACTTTCAATTTAAGCTCAATTTTTCAAATTTCGTCAATTATTTTTGTTAGAAATTGCCATAAAAAGAATGAAATTGACAGATTTATTTTAAAAATTGTGAATTTCTTTTTCTAACTTCAATGTTTAAAATGTTTGAATTTTTTTTTTCAAAGACTGTACCGTAGATAGTATTACCAATTATTTAAAGCGGATTTAATTATTGTAGCTAACGACATCATGCATAACTGCTAAAAACTTACATTTTTCTACTTCATAAGTAATTCATAAGAAAAAGAAGAAAATTTTTTGCTGTTCGCACAAGAGTTTAATGAACTCTTCTCGATTGGCCCAAATTATTATGATCTCTACTCTCAGCTGATGTACACACATTTACTTGAATATTTTTCATAGATTATGAAATGAAATTTAATGATTCATAAAAACAACTTTTTTTATTTTTAGTTCCTTTTGCATTTTTCCTCTTCTTATTTCTCGATAGTCGACTTAAGTCATTTGATGCGTTATGCAATCGGAATTTATTTTTGTAAACAAAATTTCTAAAATGTCAATTTCATTTTGAGTTTGTGTCCAAAAAAAAGAAACTCAATTTACACAAAAAATGGTGATTCACATTGATGAATAATTTTAAACGAGTAAAAAATGTGTAGAAATTTATGATATGTCAGCATGCTGTCATTCATTCATGATAATGTGTGCATGAAAAAGTAGAAATTAATAATTTCTTTATATTTTTAAATTATAAGTTTGATACGATTATCATTATCATAGATATAGAAAACATAAACCCAAGTGTAAAAATGTTAAATTAAGTATTTTGGAACAACAATGCAGCTTATATCTTCACTTTGGCTGGCTGGCTGGCTGGCTGGTGTTGAGGCGCGAGATCTCGAAAACTATAATAGCTAGCGACTTCTGGTTTGTTGTGTTTGATTTGTGCTATCGGTTTATTCCGGCAACGCTTAGTTATATTTCTACCACTTATTGCATTAATTAGGAAATTAAGAATTTAAAATTCTAAATTGAAATTTGTAAATAACGCGAAGTTGGCTACGAAAACTATTGCAGCGCAACCAACGGCAAATATTGGAACTTCAAATATTTTGAATATTACTCAACCGTTATTTTTAAGTCAACAAAATTTGTTATAAGATTCTGTAAATTTCAGAGTCCGAAACAGTTTGGTATTTTAGTTGCAACTTGCAAATAACTAAAAATCAACTTAAACTTATTCAATTAAAAACGCTCGCCGTACTTTCTTGCATCAAAATTTTTATAAAAATGATTTTGCCTATATTTTAAACTATTTTGATCAAATTATTTCAAACTGTAAATCTATTTTTAAAACGATTCTAATAAGTCTGTAATTTGTCAACATACACTGATCTAGGCACCAAAAATGCGCAAAAGTAATCCGACCTATGGCGGACATTTTCGGTATCATTTTATATAAAAATTGATTTTAAGTAAATTATGAAAGAACAATATTAAAGTTGTATCATACCATATGTCATTGAATCTTAAACTTGATAACTTAAAGACCTCACAGAAGAAAAAGAAATTAAAATGTTTGGTAAGATATAAATAAAATGGTATCAATGAAAAAGAGCAATGCGGAAGAGCAGCAGAAAAAGAAAAAGAGAAAATAATTTAAATCAATAAGAGGTGCAAGCATGATATAAATATATATAGAAAGGAGAGGAAGAGAAATAAGAATTAAATCCCACGTGATAATTTAAATGCAAGAAGGATTGTAATAAAGGCGAATGAGAGAAAGATACAATTTTTCACCTTTTTATCGCGTTCATTTCATCGCAATTTTATTTGAATATTAACAACAAATACAATAATGAGAAGTGAAGAAGCAAAAAATAAAATAAAAAGAGCGAATCAGAAGAAGAAAGAAAGAACTCAACTGCAATGCACTTGCCTCACAAGCGCGCGATGAGAGATATAGGTCAGTTAAACAGGTCGTTGCTCCTTTGGCCTTACTTGAGATTTTACAATACATCAAAAAAAAGAAAGAAAAAAACTAACTATAGAGCCAGTTGGTATTTGTTTGCTTGATTTCTGCCCATCACCACAAAGTACGCTTGTATTTGTAGCTTGAGCTCTCATTTGATTTTTTTCATGCTGTCATTCTATCTTATTTAGTTATTCTTTCTCGCTCTTTTTCTCTACTTCATGAGAATTTTCAATAATTTATAGTCTTTGATAAAAATTCTATCATAAAAATATTTGCATAGATAGATTTAAAATTAAATTTAATCGAAATTTTAATTAAAATTACGTCACTCACAAGAAAATTCTTACATTTCATGTAAAATTAACACGATAATGACCACCTTTATTTTAAATAAGCAAGAACAAGCAAAAGAGAGCTCATTGACTATATAGTTGGGAAATGAGTGATATAAAAAAGAGCACACAAAATTTATATCATACGCAATATAAATATCTCTTGTGCTCTTTTCCCATGCACAAAAAAGATATTCTTTTATTTCTTTTCCTCTCTCTCTCTTTGGATAAGTATGTAAAACGCACATTCTTTGTTGTGTATTAAATTTAATTTAAAAAACGAATGAGTGAATGAGTAAACTCTGTGATTTCGAAGGTTTATTGTAAAGTTCTTTCTTTTGCGTTTAAATAATTACAACGAAATTCAATTCAAATGACATAACAAATACACATAATTGAAAAGACTGTAATGGAATTGAACATGTTGTTCTTGTCTTTTATTGCGCATGTAGATGATGAATTTTTCTTTTATATTTCCGCATCATATAGGTATAAATATAAAAATGTTCTAGCAACTATTCTAACCAAGATGGCTCAAAAGTCTTTTATTAAAATTTAATTTTAAAATTATCTCAAATCAAAACTTAATTTTCTCAAAAGATTAATTAGAATTCATTAAAATTTTACTTATTTCTATCAATTATGATTACAAAGCAGTTTCTAAAGACTAATAAAACTTTTCTTAAATAAACAATTATTTTTAGTTTCCAACGATATTCTAAAAATTGAAATTCAAATTTATGCTAAAATGACCGTCACTTTAATCTGTTGAATCCCGTCTTAGTTATTTACAAAAAGGAGATTTATATGAAGTAATAAATAGTTAAGTCGCCAACGAACATAAGTGTATAGTTATTATCTTCTCAGGTTGATTTCAATCAAATACTTCCTGAAAAAGAAAGAAATTTTTAAATCTCTTTTGATATATTAAATGCAATCAAAGAGGTTAAAATTAGCAACAACAACAGCAGTAGCATTAACATTGTGGGAAATTTCTGTATGTAATTTATGTATTTATTTTATTTTATAAAATCATATGTTGATTGTATTGATACTTTATACTCACAACTACCTAATGTAAGAAACGCGAGAAAAGAGGTAAAGTTTAAGAGAAGAAGTTCTCACAACACATACACATTTGACCGGCAAAATCGTTAAGTTTTTTTTATATATATAAATAAGAATTGAGAGAGAGAGGTGATTCCACAATATTATAATATTATCGTCGTCTTTTTTTACAATATTGCGAAAATGGTCAAGAAAAGAAATGCCGTGAGAGAAGGAAAAATAGCACATAAACACACACATCCAGATATCTCTCTTGATCGCTTGGTCTCCTCTTCACTCACCTCTTTTCATTCACATGTATAATGGGGCACATAAAAAGCAAAAACAAATTGAATACAGACGACCGAAAGGAAAGAAAGAAAAGAGTTTTTTAAATGTATAAAATTAGGTCAGAAATTTCAGAATTTGCCATTGTAGGTTATTGAACTCTCTTCACTTCACAATCGCGATACAAAACCATTTCTTTTCTTTTTTCTCCCTTCTTTCTCCACCTTTCTTCTTATAAACTCGGAGAGCTATCTTTTTTTTTCTCAAAGTCAATTCAACTCTTTCATTGCTCTTTTTGCTTCTGCTACTCGCACAATTCATTCGTTCTCATCGATTTATCGTGCGGCAGAGAAAGAAGGAAATGATTCTTTTTATTTTTATCATTTTCATGCAATTTATTATAAATAAACATTTTTCTTCTTTCTTTCTTAAGTATGTAAATGTAAATGCCTTATAATTGAAGATTACAGAATATAGTACATATCCTGGTAGTTTCACACGACTGTTAGGGTGTAAAACTGTTTTTTTTCGAAATCGTTTGAATTGCAAATAAATCGGTAACAAAAACTTTAAATATCAACATTTAGCTAATTATTAATAGCTCTGAAAGCAAAACGTAATGTAATTTAACTAAACCAAACATTACTTTACAGCCAAATCTTTTAATAATTAATAACTTTGATATTTTTGCAAAAAAATTTTTCCAAAATTTATTTCGAAACATTCGAAAATTCAGAAACATTTCGAAAAGGGGTGTGAAAAACACGTTTGATTTTAAATTTTCAACTGTCAAAATCATCGAGTGAAACTACCAGGGTACATATAATGGTAAACTTTAAGCCTAAAACCAAGTGAGCGACTCAATAATATTTGTTATTTATATTCTCACCATGTCTCCTTTTTCTTTCTTGTACAAGTTCAATGAATAATAAAAAAAGCATGTTGAAGAAGAAAAAGAAGATGAGCGAGTGAAAAGAGGTAATGAAGAATGCAAGCATGCAACAATGTAAATTTATATTAAGAGAGTCTTTCTAGAATATGAGGCCCATAAATGAGAGACAACAGAAAGAACGAGAAAGCACATTTTTACAGGATGCACATGCAAATTTCTTTTGTCACTTTCTATCTAAGCACAGAATGCACTTCATAAGTTGGACAAATGGTCAATTTAGTATGCAAGCATGTGCATGTGAATTGCATTTAATGAATAGGTAAACTAAAATGTGTCACTTTATGGTCAATAAATCGAGGACAATGCGTGATGACAATGATTATTATAATGTTAGTAAGAAAAGGTGAAACGTCACTCTAATCCATCATCATTCACGTAAGCAAGTCTATTCATTTCCTATAGATCGGATTAGTCGTCGTCTTTTGATTGATTTGCATTCAAATAGAAATTTGCTGCTGTAGCATCTGTAAGCCTCTCTTTTTCTTTTTTATTTTATTTTTAATCCTACCTTTTTACGCATGAAATAAATCTTAAACTGTCCAATAAATGACCATATGTATGTACCGAAAGAATAAAGTTATAAATAACCAAAAATGTACATCTTTAGAGAGATTTATTGAGAACCGGCACAAATTAGGGAGTGATAGGTAAAAAGTGCAACAGCCCCAAACACTCATAGATCAAAATATTGACATAACGTTCAGTAAAAAATGTGTTTCTTCTTTTTAAAATAACAGTAACGGTATTGACATAAAGAACGCCACATGAGAGCATAATAAACATCCTTACTAAGGACTTCTAATGAAAACATTAATCATTGTTCGGTTGTCTTTGTTCTAGCACTTTCTTAAAAGAGAGTCAGTATGCGAATATGAGAATAAATTTCTTTTTTTGTTCTGTTTTTTTACATCCCTTAATATGTATAAGCATTTATTCCTCAGGTAAAACTTGTAAAGCCGCCACTTGATGGCCCGCAACCGCAGTTGTGAAATTCGAATCAATTCAATCTGTTTGACTAGGAAATGAATAAAAAATGTGTGGAAGCGTGCCCATTATATTCATTTTTATAACAAAAAACATTCACCATTCGGTATTTTTTTTTTTGTTGTTTTTATGATCATCAAAAAAGGAAAGCATAAGTAGTGATCATTATAATTTTTCATAGAAAAAAACGGTTCACGGAAGTTTTTCTATAGAGATCAAAATGGGAAATTTCATTAATAATGTCACGGTATAATTAAACAAATTTGAGTTTCAAAAATTTTTGAAGAAAAAAGGCTCGAGCAACAGGAACTGATTTTGATAAGGATTTTGGTAAATTTCAAATAATTTTGAGTTGATTGATATAAAATTTATGAAACATTCCCATAATCTAATAAACACAATCTATATTATGTTTACGAGTGAATGTCTAATGAACTCGTACAAAAAACTCTCACTCAAAGCCACCCGGCACAAAACACAACACAACAAAAAAAAATCATCCGCAACTTGTAAGGAGAGATAGAAAAGGCACCCAAATTTCACTTTTTTGTTTTGTTATTGTTTGCACTCTCTCGAAGCAGCATAGCGGCATAGTTACAATAAAATTCAGGAGTTGATTTGCGGAAATGGTATAAAATAGTGATGCTGTAGTTTTTTTTGTATTCAGCGCCATGTGTCTTCTGTTTGAGAATTTTTTTAATAATGAATAAAAAAAGATGTTTTTACTTTTGTTTGATTGCAATCGAGAGAAATTTTTTTTTATTCACAACAATAAGGAAGCGAAAGGAACAGAATGCAGAAAAAAAAAGAAATTTCGATTTCCAAATGGTGCGAGTGCAGTTGTCGTTCATCATCATTATCTTGATGCGTATTTTTTTGGTAGTAAAAGTGATGTTAGTTATTAGGAAGTCTTGCGGTTAATTCATGATATTTTTTATGATTTTAAATTGCTTGTTTCTTGCTTCCTTTCTTTTTACACACTTCTGTTATTGTTAATATTGTTCGGCGATTTAGTTTTTATTTTCTAGTCTTTCTCCACCTTCACATGCAGACGCCAGATGTTATTAAAACGACACGTGCTATTCAATGAATAAAACATACTTAATAGAATTAAAAAATAGATAATTAAAATTCTTTTAATCAAATTAGGTTTAGACTTTTCTTTGTCAAACGGTAATCTAAATATTTAATGAACTCTATGTGCACGCTCATCATTTTAGCTACACGCTTATATTTTGTGGAATGCCAGCAAAGTTTTGAATTATTATTTATCTACAGCGACAAACATACTTGAGCAGTAACAATAGCATGAAAACACGTGAGCTAGAATTTTTTTCGACTATAGGAAGTGTTGAACTTTCTTGTTATATTTTCATTTCTCACATCTCGTTTATTCGCTTGCTTGCAGTCACACACAGAAAATGCATGCATGCATGAGAAGAGAAAAGAGCTTGAATAGGTGTGAGCTGTGTGCGCAGAATAAAAGTATGTAAAAAACAATGTGAGAGAGGTGACGAATGACAAGCACGTGGAGTTAAGCACCTATCAAAAAAATACTATTTGTCTATACATATACTCGACTATGAAAAATTTATATATATATTTATACATAGATAACACAGTATTCGTGGGCCAATCGACAATCAAAGTTCGTCGAACTTTGCGCGTACAACTATGCATTTTATATATCGATTTTTTCCATCGTCATTCATTTATTTTGGAATGAAATATCAATAATAAGAAATAGCTATAGTGATCATATTAAAACAGCAGATCAGATTACATGAGCGCATTTTTTACTATCAATGAATTAGAATTTAAATTTTCTATCATACTTATGACAAAATGAACAAAACTTTTCAGTTTTTTTTATATAAAAAGTAAACTAAAAATTTTGTGACTAATAAAAAATATCTGAAATGGATTTTCTCTCTTATTTTATTTGCTAGTTAAAAAAATCTTAAAGCGTCGTCACTTCTCATTTTTAGATTCTAAAAGTCATTAATCGAAGTAACAAAATTCTCATTTCGGACGAAGCTTATTTCTGCAATGAAGATCTAATTATAGAAAATTATATAAGATGAATAGACATTCATCTATACGTTCATTGACATAGGCAAGTATAATTGTATAATAGTGCACGTGGGTACAAACAGATTTCTTCTATTACCTCATCTTGCAATATTCACACACCACTCTAGCAAATACAGCAGCAGTAATAATAAAAATAATAATGACAAAGTAGCAAAAACAACAGCAAGAACAAGACATTACATATTAAGAAAACGAGAAGAAGAAAAATTGATTAAAATTAATTAAAATTACGACGACAACGACAAATGTAAGTTTCTTCTTCCTTTAGCTCCGCAGTTCTCTATTTTTTCTTTCATTTCGTTCTCTTGGACATCGCGAAAGCATCTATTTTGCATCTTCATTTGTAGTAGTTCTTGGATTCTTGTACATAAACATAAATAAAGAAAGAAGAAAAAAACCTCAGTTCATTCACCTAGTAAACTTTTTTTCACATCTTTATATCTTATGTATCATACTCAGTATCTTTAATTCATTACTTTTTTTCATTCTTTTGCTTTTGTTCCCCACTCATGCTCTTGCGTTTCATGTTCTCTCTATTTTTACACAATTTCCCCACTAACTGACTCTCTACAAATAAAATATACTTAAAAGAGCTTAAAAACTCGCACTCTTCTCTCTTGTACTTAAGTTATTTTGTGTTCGTACATATGCAGCTTGGCGCTATGACAAAGTTTTTAATGTGATCAATAACAATAATCACATCCAAATGTGCATTTCTTATCTTTTTTGTTAACTTGATTATAAAATAAAACCAATTTTCTTTTAATACGAAGAAATTGCGGTAGAATAATGAATAGGAAACCGGAAATTTTGCAAAAGTAATTTCAAAACCATTAATAATTTCATCATTCCTAAAAAATGTGTCTGAGGTTTCAATTTGAAAAGTTATAGAATTTATTAAATTTTAATCAAGAAAAATTCTTGATTATCAAATAAAATCAATGAATTTTCTTTATGATTGGAATATATTTGTCAATTTAACAATGTAAACTACACGTAGTATGTAATTAAGTAGTTACTTGTTGAAAGCATTTACTGGATAAATTAATGACTTGCATTACTCATTTACTTGTATATATGCAAGTGCTTTAAAAATGTCATTGTTTCGATCAACAAAAATTGTTTAGATCACGTGATTAATCGAGTTTATTTTACTTCCGTAAAAAGAAAGTCCGGCATATCTATATATTAATTCTTGCTAATCGGTATACATTCATTTATGAATGAATCACACACAAAATTTGCTGCTGCAAATTATCATAAAGCTGTGAATAAGAAATTACAATGACACATGACCTACATTAATTTTATCCTCACTGAATGTTATTCTAGAAAGAAGGCAATGAGTGTGAATATGAATATGAATATTTTTAAATTCCACAAAGATACTCGATAAATTCCTGGAAGAGCGCGAGTGTAAGAAGAAGTGGGAATAATAAAGAAAGTATAACTGTTCACAGTGCTCATCTGTCCTACTTTTATATACTGTTGACTCTCAGGCGAGAATAAAGTTTATTCTTACCATGTACAGGTTTTTTTATGAATATTGATGGTGTTTGATGTCCTACTTTGTTATAAACCTTCATTTGGCAGCAGTAAAAAAGAAGAAAAGAAAGAAACTGTAAACTAATTGACTAAAAAGAACTTGCTGAGATTTTATAATTTCTTCTCCCATATGATGCTGATGATGAATGGTTGTTCACTTTATTGTCACGCTAATCGTTATTCTTATTTAAATTTATTAAACCTCACAACTGTATTGAATAACTTTACCGCCAACAATGAATTGCGCGCGAGAAAAAAAATTACATAAACTTGTGAATTCTCTTCTCGTAAAATAATCGATCACCGTAACATTCAACAACATCTTAATCACCTGACCTAAAAACAATTTGTTTTCTTCTGGAATCATTTATAGTTGCTTGCTTGAATCAAATAAAGGTCTTTACATCGCGAGAATAACGTTAGTTGGGTTAAACTCATTATTTGTGATAGCATAACGGATCAAGAAATGAATGCGAAAAGAAATTTTTATTTCTTTAAGTTTGGGACGCTATTGATGCTTCAATTTACATTGCAATATTTTGATATGACAGAGCAAGCTTTTTGCGGTTATATTGTAAATCATGCGACACGTGCTTTATTCGAGATTCATCTCGCGAGTGAAAGAAGATAAAAATTTGAATGTTAAATAAATCAATCAATTCGAGTTCATTGTCATTGCTGCCTAGCATAAATTGATTCAATCGAGGAACTTTCTCGAATGAATTTTTAATGAAAATGATGAATACTTCTGAGTGATGACAGGGAAACGGCATTTTATTTTATGTCAATTAATTCGAGAAAATTATTTTGATTTATTATTGTTTTTTAAAAGTCAAAAATAGTCTCGAATTATTATAAAATTTTATCTTTACCTGTTTATATTTACTTTTCATTAATAATATGTAAGCATTTCTATCAAATATACATAAAATCAGTCTTTAAATTTATTTAAAACAAATTTTTAAACACAAAATAATGTAAACACTGATAAGCACAACTTAATTTTAAAATTAATTTAGTAATTTAAGTTATTATTCAATTCTAAAAATTTATTAAACATCCGAATGCTTTTATTGTATATTTTAATAAAAATACTATAAATTTATTGTTTAAATAAGAAATAATTTCTAAACATAAAAATATATTTGTAAGCAATTAAGTCAGAAAGCTGCCTATTAATTTTCACTTTATGAGGAAGAGACAGTTTGTGTCAATACGGCTGCAATCTTACGTCATTCAGCCTATAAGTAATATGTGTATCGGCAAACCCTCTTTCGTTTGAGAATTATATCGAATTAATATGTCGTGTGTTGCAGTGTGTAAATTGTCTGCACTTTTTTTTGCTGCTTGTATAACATGACAATTTCGAACAGAGCTATGCACTCTGTGATGTAGAAGCAAAGAAATAGAGAGAGAGAGAATACAAAATTCCCCCACAATATGTAACAGAGCATTATGTGGTTTGCTTACTATCTACATTGCTAATACAGAGACTGACAACATATGCAACGCTTCAATTTCCGGATATCACATTCCATTGCACGACACATTTGTGCGTGCTTATGTGTTGGCATTGTTTTTTGGTTCTTTGCAAAAAAAATTAACACAGATTTTGTGGACATTTATGAAAAGTGGACGAATGATAGAAGAATCCAATACCTGCAAAAGAGACGAACCCAGTTCATAAAGTAATTGATGTTTTATTATTCATACCTGACAGATTTAGAAAGAGTTAAATTAGATGAAAATTTAATGAAAACAAAATTTTAAGGCAGCTTAGTCTAATTGGTGAAGAAAAGAATTTGGTCTAAAGTAAAAGAGCAATTTATGATCACAACAACTACCTAAAATACACAAATTTCTATCTCGTATTTCGCTAAAAAAAAACCAGAAAAAAGGGTAGCATAAAATTATGTAAAGTATGCATGCACATTCAGGTAGAAAAAGAGCTAAAAAATAGAATTTCAATGATGTTGCTTCTTTATGAACGGCCCGACATTAATTATAATGATCTTTCTATTTCTTTTCTAAATCTTCTACATATATATATACACACAAATACACGGCATCTTTATGCTTTCAGAAGAAAATTGCCATTTGATTAAATATTGACTATAAGCGGAGCGCATTATTTTCTGCTTCGTAAATTATTAATTTAATTTATGTAAATCTCACTTAATCGATATATCAAAAAATAAAATAGTTTTAAGATGAATGCCTTGTAGATTAAAGCGCATTTTTATATCTAAAATTCTTTGGCAAACTGTAGAAATCATTCAAATACATAAAAATTTGGAAAATGCATTAAAAAGTTGTAGAAAAATTCATTTCGAGAGGTTCTTTTGCAGACATTTCTGACTACTTCATAATTGATTTCCAAGAAAAGTATATTTTGCGGGTAGGGAATAATTTGTTTCTGGGTGCACGCCGCGGAATGCTCTGATATGCTTGCGTCAAAAATTGATCGGCTATTATAGAAATCATGCAATTTTTCACATTTCAAATTTCATTTCTCTTGAAATTTCATCTTCTAGTGAAATGAATTTTTGTTCGAAATTTAATTTTAATTTTTCGCTTCCGATTGCCGATATATGTATTTTTGTGGCGGGTGGATCCAAAATGAATTCAAACAAATGTCTATTAAGAGCAAGATGATTATTTCTTTTGTGTACATGATGAACGAAAGGCGAAAAAGAGAGAGAATTCTTAACCAATCAGAACTTGTAAAATGTATTAGATTATTGGTCCTTGTGCTTTGATACGATATTTTTAGGAAGCCTTTCATTTTTCTCTCTTTCTCCTTTCCTTTAATATCGATTTTCGTTCTTAATTTTATGCTTGCAGCATCATATGATCGAGAGTTGGAGAAATTTTTGATTTTTCTTTGTTTCTTTTATAATGATTAATTTAAAGACTTTTTTAATATCAAGATAATAAAATTCTTTTACACATTTTTATATGACAGTGAATTTACATTTTAAATATTTGGTATGGTTATTTAATACGAAATTTCTCTCATTCTCTTTTTGGTGATTTTCTCTCTCACTCTCAATCTTGAAACTTGTAAAAAAAGAGAATGAGCAAAGACAGCACATACAAAAGAGTATTTTAATACAAGTATAAATTTTTAACATATACTAATGCATCTTTGTGTTGTGAGATTACTTATTGTAGTTTCTTCTCTCTACTGATTCGTTATACCACAACAGTCTCTATCGATTTAAGCTTCTGTACAAAGTGAAAATTAAATCACAAGTAATCTAACTTTCAACGAGACAACACATCGCTTTTCGGGAGTTGTCAGAGAAATAAAATAAATTGTAAAAAAAACTTAGAATTTTTTCTGAAAACTAACTTAAGTTAAAGTCATATAAAATATTTTGTGTTTTAAACTTGAACAAGTAGAGAATTTTGGTGAAGTTAAAACTAAAAAAACGTGCCAGTCAACTCGCCGCAAATAGCGACATAAATAAAAAGAGAAAAATAAAAATTATTTTGAGAACTCTGTTTTAAAAAGTGAATTAAAAATGGACAGCATACTTGATCCAACTGGAAATTATTAAAGACAATTAAAAAACTTTTTTATAAAATTTATTTTAAATTCGGAGAGAACAAAAGACAAGTGATACAAAAATGGCACTGAAGAAATTAGATCCAACAGGCTCTTACTAATTAAGTAAGCTCAACTCGTGTTATTGACACAAAAACTAGACGAGAAAGCAAAGAAGTAACACCAACAGCAAGAAGGATGGAATCTTCTGCGAGTCGACGACTTGATCCAACCGGTCACTACTAAACCGACGAGGTACGGAGAGAGTGAACAAGCATTTCCCGGTAGACAAGACGAAAAAAATATATAAAAGCAAAGACAACAAAGAACATCGACGAATGACGATGATGAAGATGAAGAGCTAGCAATCTCTTATATACAACACATTTTCTATTTATTTTGCTCATCATGTATTTAATACGATAAGTTATTGAACTGATTTTTCTATGTGAATACTTCCCACATCGTAAGCCAGCCGACCAGCCAAGCCATCCAGCCAAGACAAGACGAAACGAGAAGAAAGAGAAGAGAGTTATTATGATTATTATAATATTATAAGTATAAGTATAAAGAGTCGCTGGAATCTCCCTCGATGGAAAACTTTTTAGTCTGATGATGATGATGCTATTGTAGGCGAAATAAAAAAATTCGTATAATAATTCTTACTAATCATATTGCATTTAATATCTTTTCTCTCTCATTGATTGCTCATTATAAAGAGCAGCAAAATTTTTGATTATAAAACGAGAGAGAAGAAATTTTTTTTTTCTTACTAAATTGAAACTTGATGCACTGCCAAAAAACTCATTTTTATGATATTTTTTAACTTGAAAAAAAAAGCGTAAGAACGTAACACACAACGAACTGAAAGAAGAAAAAACTATAAGTATTCAATTTCCTGTTTAACTTACATACAACTCACTATCAACAAGCACAGAGCACACAACAAGAAATAAGAATATAATAATATTATTATTATCGTAATGTCAAGTTTATTGATACTGATACTCGATCCCACCGGGAATTATTGAATCAAAATTCTTTTAACGTATAATTTTTTATGAATGAGTAAAAGAGAGAGACTCTATCCCGTCCAAAAAAAATATTAAATTATTGATTATAAGAGCAAGGCTATCTTCTTCTGTACTTAATTAATTATTTTTGAAAAAAAAAACTATTTTGGAAAAAGAAAAAAAAATCAAACGTGCCATCTTGATCCAACCGAATACTATTAAGTTGCTTGCATGATGGTGATAATAAAATCTGCCAAATGGTGCAGTAGTAAAGTGAGAGGAAAGGAGGAAACGAGTTGTCGCCGCAGAAGATTTCCAAAAAAATGAGAATCAGCCTTAAAACGCCTTTCCTTAAGTCTCTCTTTTCTTTTTTTGCTTTCATTCTATAGATTTTATATTTTTAAGTAATTCCTACTTTAAATATCTTAAGCATTTTTCTTTTTCTCATTTTTATTTATTTTTGTCTAAAGTTAGAATTAAATTTCTCAATAATATTAAAGAAAAAGTAAAAATTTCTATCATGTAATTTCTTCATTTGTAAATTTCTCCAATTTAATTAATATTAATTTTACCTTTCTCTCGCTTATTCACCTATTCACATTTTCTCTACTATTTCATTTGACAATCTTCCGCTGACTTTCTATTCATTCACCATAACTATATCTATCAACTTTCCATTTTTTTCATGCCACACATTAAATACGAAAATAGTTAAATTTCTCATCATTTCTTTCTCTTGGATATATAAGACACACACGAAAAAAAATGTTTAAAAAATGATCAAAAAAATTGTTATTGTTATACCTATGAAAAATTAAAGACAGAAAATGAAAAAAAAAATAAAATAAAAAATGAAATGAAATACCTAAATAAAAAAAGTAAAATGCCATTATAGGAAGAAAATTTATATTTTGATGAAGAAATTGTTCAATTTTTTATATAAATGATGATGGTAAAAGAATAAAACACAAAAAGTAATATGTACTTAATTATTTTGTTATTATTTCAATTTTCAGCAGAAGTTTGAAAAGTTACAGGATAAATTATTATGATTAAAAAGTAAGAACAAAAGGTCAAATATTTGTTTGCTTTTGTATGCCTTTAAAAATTCCTTAATTCAAATCATTTGTAGGTATGACAGTAATTTTAAATATTGTTGTCCTTTTAAAATTTAATAATGATATTTATTCGACTATTAAGTAATCCAAACAAAAAAGAAAAGGGCCAATAAACCTTGGACTTGACACTTTGTCGCGATATTTTCTTTTCTTTCTACGTCGTAGAATTGTGAACTTTGCATTTGTGTGCGAGCAGGAGTGACAAAATTTGATGAGTTTTTGTTCATTCAGAAATTTTCACATTCTCACACTCGGTCAGAAGCAGCAGCATCTTCATAAATCAAATCATTGAAACTATGCATGTAAGTAAAGTATGCATTATGTGTTAAAGAAGAAAGAGCTCAACGAGTGAGCGAGAGAGAGAAAAAGAGCAATGAATCTTTCGTCTAGAAGCATAGTTAAAACGTGTCGTTTATCAATAATTATCATCGTCATTTTCCTGTTTGCTAATCATTTTAATAGATTGAGAGCAAGAAAGAAAAAAAGGGAAAGAGCGTGTTTGACCTGCGCACTGAATAGCAGCATGGTTTGCAAGTACATAAACCTTCTACTTATGCTGACTGAATAATGTTGGGAGGTAAAGCAAGAAACAATTATGCGAAGGAGAGCGAGAAAAATTAGACATAGCCCTAATTGACAGCACGCAATTCCAACAATCTCGTGAGAAATTCTATCCGAAATTTGCACTACTAAACATAAGTAATAATAACAACTTGCAATGGAATTCATTCATAAAAATTAAGCGAGAATTTCATTGATTCTTTCTCTCTCTCTCACTCACTCACTCATACACAGAGTTTAAAGTAGCGAGCGAACTCAACTACAGCTGGTTGCCTGCTTGCTTGCCTGCTTATACTTTAGTTCACTCTATTGGGGAAAGAGAAAAGAAAAACTCAAAGAAAATATTGCTTACCTCTGAGTCAATGACCTCTTGTGTTTTGAATACATACGGCGAATATATGTATTTCAGTTTTTAAAACAAATACAACAAATCGCCGTCATATGTTTCTTATATATGTATCTCAACATTTTTACGCTCATGTCACTTTTTTCACTCTCTTGGAAAACTTGGAGAATCACATTGCGTCACATACGTATGCTGTATTGTGCGTCGTTTATATATGCATAATATTCAAGCAGTAAGAAATGACATCTCACTTCTTTTTGAGCAAATTTTTTGAAAATTAAATGCAGCTTTCATATTCACCTTGTCCGATCGTATGAAATCTCGAGAAGTAGAATAATTAAAATCTTCAGAATAGTTTTTAGTGTTTGTTATGTCATGTAGGTGAGCTTATTATATTTTATATTAAGTTAAACTTCTATTAAAATCGGCAATTAATGAAAAGCAGTTTTGATTGAAAGAATTTTATAAACGTAAACAAATATAGCAGAGTGCGTCCAGAAATATTAAATTTTGAATATGTTATGTACGTTATTAATAAATATTTTCAAATTATTGTTGCAATACTTTCAAATTTTGTTAACAAAGACTGATCTGTTGTGTCAAAAATTCGCTTTAGTCGAGTATGATGTATATCTACACTGATTAACTTCTGGTTTTCTTTTCCTTCTGTGTTGTTTTTTTTGACGAGCGAGTGAGCGAGTAAAGCGAAAAAAAAGTAAAGTCATGTTGGGGAAATTACATTAACACAAAAGCGAGTGAGAATTCAGAGAGTTAGCAAGAGTCAGAGAGATAGAGAGAGTGAGAGAATGAATGAATAAGCAATGAAATTCAATTTTTTTACTTACATGTGTGAGGAGCATTGCATAGACGCACGTAACATTTCCGCAAAAAAATCGCAAAATAATTTCTTTCTGTGTAGAGTGGCGCGTTGGCCTTTTTATAATCAAATGCATGGCAAGAGAGAGAGAGAGTTTATACTCACACTTTAATTTCTTTACACACACACAAGAAAAAGCGCGAATAAAAAGCTCTTTTCTTACTAATTTTTCTTTCTCTCTTGGAACGCGAAAAAAATTTTTATTATCAAAAAAGTGAAAATAGTTCAAACCAGAGCATTGAACTCGAAAGCAACCCGAATCAACAGAAAAGAGGAAAAAGCAGCAAAAATTGGTGATGCTTCGGCAATCGTGTTATTGAAATCACTTTAATAAATCTCTTTTCTTTTTTTATTTATACATACACACATAACTTTTCTTTCGCTCTTTATCTTTAGTTAAGTACTCGCTCTCAGCTTTTGAGCTAAGATCTGTGCGTTATAAGTTATTACAAGAAGCTGCAATTGCAATTTCAGCCAGCTGATATAAGTATGTATACCAATTTTGTACAATTATGAGATCTCAATTTGTTTTTTAGAAAAATGAATGAATTTTTTAATTCACTTTGGCCGTTAAATTTGTATAAATTTTTTTTATATAATTATTAATTTTTCCTGAATTTCCTTCTTCAATTGCATAAATTCAAAATAGTATTTTTTACAAAAATAAAAATTGTATGGATTATGGCATTTTTAAAAAATTTGTTAAAAACAAGCAAAAATGGACATCTAAAATTTTCTAAAAATTTCATTTTTTGTCAAAACGAATCGTCATTGAAAGGCAAAATTTATTGAAAATGATCATTTTTTGGGTATTTAACATCTTATATGAATTATTTAGTACTTTATTTGCTAAAACAAAAGTTTTCTAAAATTAGCAACTTTGTGTAAACAGATGAAATAACAGCTGAAAAATTTAGAGATTTTTACTAAAAGCTTGAATAAACTACTAAAAGTAACAAAAGAAGTGTTAGAATAAAGATGATGTTTGCTTATAAAAAAATTTAATAACAAAATTGAGAATACTTTCTATAAATTTAAATAAAAATGCAATTAAATTTCATAAAAAACAAGTTTTATTGCTCTTCTCCTGGTGAGCTTACTCTAGATATTTTACACTTGAAAATTTCAATTCAAACGAGATTTTCATACCTTTTTTGGTTTCTTTTTTTGTTTAATCGAAACTTTCGAAATACATTTTCGAAAATTGAATTTGAAAAAATATCGAAAAAATTAAATCTACTAAGCGAAATGTAGCAAAATAAAATCTGATTTAGTGAAATAACAACATGTTTTGCACCAAGGTTCATTTATATTTAGATTAGAATGAGAATAAAAAGTTTTTTGTTTAAAAATTTTTTACAATTCAAATCAATTCGAAAATATTTAGTTTCACACCCCAAGATCTTTTTTTTAAAAAAAGATCCCTAACGCTCGTGTAAGCCCACCAGGGCTCTTCTTATAGAATCTGCCAGAATTTTATTAGAAATCTTTGTATAGAATTAAAAAATGCGTTTTAAAGAACTAAAAGTTATAGAAAAGAAATTCATATTTATTCATCCATGCCCTTCTTATTTACTTACGTATGTTTTCATGTTTCAGCATAATTTCATAATTTTTCCCTTGAACTTGCCATCTCTGACTGGCTTGGCATTTCAATTCTTATTACTACACTTAAATCAACATATTTAGTTCGAATGATGATGATAATGATGAAGAGTGAGGTGAGGAAGATTGAATGAATGATTCTCAAGACAGAAATAGAGACGAAGAGTTTTGCACTTTTGTATGTGATGATGAGTTACATTTGCACACATGAGAGCATGTTTTTTCTTCTTATTTCTTCTCCACCTTCTCTGTTCGCTTACATTTACAATCTGTTCTCATTGTGCACATTATTTCTAAGCACTTGTCATGTTTTATCAGAAGAAAAATAATAAAAAATACAATATTATTACTCGACTATCGACATCACATCGACGACGTTATCCACCAGTCAGCGAGCAAAGAGAGAAAAAGTTCAACGACATTTTTGTGTTGATTTTTCGTGTGTTATGCTCGTATATGTATAAAAGAGTGTATAAATATATATAGATATAGACATGTATATAAATAAAGTTTTTTCTTTTCTATTTCAGTTTCCAAAAATAGGCACGGCATTGTCCAAAAAAATGCCAAAAAGTTGGTGTTGGACTTTTACGAAGTGTCGAATTTCTTTCTTATTTTTCTCGTTTATAACGAGTGTTGAGCGCATTCACTCTGGGTGTTTGTGGTATGGTGGTGACGAATGATCATATATGATATGATGATTATGCATAAAAAGAGTGTGAGAAGTCATTGGCATAACATAGTGCACTTTTATTTTAATTGTGCGTAAATAATCCATTTAACTCTCATTTCTTATTTATGTAATGCACATTTAGATTTGAATGAGTTAAAATTAAACTTCATGTAATTTCCGATAAATTACGTTTCCGTATTTCATATGAGAGAGTATGAATTTAATAATATTTCATAATTAGATACAAAGTACAAAGTAACAAGATACAAGTGTTTCAATTAAATGATTTTTTATTATTTTAAATTTTAAAATTTTATTGAGAAACATTTTGTACTTAACTTAAATCAAAATGACAAATAGAATTCCTTGAATGAATAATAATTATTATCTAATTTCAATAAATACACACGCATGGAAAATATAGATATTTTCCTCAACTGTAATTCACAATATAATAAAATTGCCTTACTTAGAAGCAGTGACAATTTAAAACTCTTCCTTGAATCCTTCCTTAATAATTCAAATCTCAACAATTATAAAATTGTTCGTCCCATAGAAATAAAGTTAAATTTACTAAGTCAAATACATTGAAATTTAACTGACTTGAGATAAAGGTCATTTGTTGACATTATTTTAAATATGTGTGTTTATAAACAACTAAATAAATTAATAGTAGCATGCATTTGATGTGTTATATAAACTGCACATTATTGCAATGAAATTGTTTTTGATTGTAGGCGAAATTTGCATCTAGGAAGTTTTCTCAAATGAATGTCATCACAATAGCCTTGACATTGAGACTTTTTTTTTTAAAAGCATCTTTTTTTGGGGATGCATACTGTAAATAAATCATCCCGTTAGAAATTGTGCAAGGACATTATGTGATTGTTTAAATATACTTTAAAAAAAGGAAGAGGAAGTAGTGAAAGCATAAGCATTTTATGTCAACTGACCTTTTATGTGTAAACAAAAAACATAATGCTGAATGATGATTAGATAGAAGACTAATGCTGTATAAATATTAAACCAGTTGTCATGAATTTTCATTAAGTGCATCTACACTTGATAGCAATTTGCAATATATTTAATACATGAGAGCGGTCAAATGAATTTAATTTTAGAACTTTGAAATCGGAAAAAGGCATATTGTCGAAGGTAAACGACATCGAATACAATTAATAAGCTGACTAGACATTTAGTTAGACACGAGCAGTTTAACAATGAGTGAGAATTTTTTATGCTCACAAATCTGTATTTCCTATGAGTCAAAAGATTTCAGAAATTCAGATACTATGCTAATTTGTGATATAATAAAGAAGATATGACTGCTCGGAGACAAATAGAATAAAATTCTTGAATCGAGCTTAGAATGATGATGTAATTGAACAGTTGTGGCATTAAATTTGCATTATAAATTTATTGAATTACTTAGAGCTTAAATTGACAATAAATACAATAAAATTTTTATTATGATACCGAAAAAATCATTGATCACGAGATAATAAAGGTTTTTAGCCTCAACAAAAAAAATCAATAAATTTCTTTCTCTTGCCAACATATTTACCTTTTATGACTTACAAATTTCACCCGTGAAAGGTTGAAAAAAATCATTCAAAACGGATGACGATGGTATTAAAATTTCTAATTTCCTCACGACTTCACTGACTTCATCTTGTTCCATCTGTCTTCTATGCGCATAAAATTTTCAAACATTTTTTTGTCATTGTTTTAATAACGAAAATTTTAATGTTATAAATATTTTCATGCGCACACGACAAAAAGTACAACATGTAAAGTGAAAAATATTTTCAAAATATCAAGTGATCATTTAATTTTAAAATATGATGATCATGCATGTCTAAAGATCCTTTTCACACAAAAAAGGGTTGTTTAATGACGCGTGCCGTCAATTTGATTTTTAAAATAGACCTGATGTGATGGAATTTGTTTTTGAAAAAAAGTTAGGGATGTTTCACTTTTATTTGTTTGTAAAAGATAAAAATTTGCAAGTGTTAAAGCAATCGGTGAAGTTCAAACGCCCCAAAAAATTCTATATTTTATTGCATGGCCGAAAAAAGAATGACAATTGTCTTGTGAGTAGTCAATTAAGTATAGAAATTATTGTTCTAGTATCATTAAATTTATATTTTAACAACATGTTGACAATGCTTCAATATAGAAAAGCAAAATTAGAGTGAACAACTGTTCGACATCCTTTTTGAAGGATTTTTTTTTACTTTTCTATATGATGCCGTTATTGAGCGAGAATGGTATAAAAATAAATACAAGTCATAAAAGTTACAACATTTGTTCTAAATTTTTTGATCCTTAAAAATTTCAACCTTGAAATTAAATTTTTTTTCGAATAGATTGTCTAAATGTATGAAGTTCAAATACCTTAGGGAAAATATTGAAGAACTAAAAAAAGTCTCAGGCTTGTGTAGTTTATAAAACTTTGCGAATTTGCAAAAACATACCAATGGTATGCATTAACTTGCATATTTCAACAGTACAAAATTATAAACAATTTTTTAAATATTTTTTGAAAAGTCGTGTGCTTGCCTCAAATAAATATTTTCCCATTAAAAGAGCAAATGGAGGGAAAAAAGTGTCATTTCATTTGTTCTGTTGATTCCAAGAAAAGTTTGTTTCTGCTACTGTTTTGAATTTCACTTGCCTCAGTTATTTTATGCATTTACAAAGAAGTCTGAGTGTGAACTGCTGCATTGACATTAAATAAACAAAGCCCATCGACATGAATATGAGAACATTACTTACATGTTGACTTTTGATTAATCTGCAGAAGCTAATAATTTTATTTAAATTTATGTTTTTTTTGCGATTAACGAGAAAAAGGTTCACCATTGATTTCGACATTCCATCCGAAAGTGAGTCAGCATTATTCATCAATTTTCGGTAAACAATAAAAAAATCCTTTCTTGCCTTTTGAAAATCCGATTTAATAATGAAGTATTTTATTTATTTTTATTCTTCTCTTCATTTCTTGATCTCTCTTGCTCTTGCACATTCAAAGCGAAACGTTTTGTCGTCAAAAATCTATCAATCTCGAGAGTGCAGAGAGTCGGGAGATTTCTGTTGATTTCCAAAATTAGACATAAGTCCAGACTATTGTTCCTTTTCAAATCAATAATGCCGTCATTAAAATGAATTTTTTAGCTCCTATGTTGTGTGTGTTTTTTTGCGCATCGCTCTGACAGTCAAAATAGCAATATGCACTCAGACATTTTTTATGCTTTATACATATAAGTTTTTGCTGCTCTTTTTGATTGTCCCAAAAGTTGATATTGTTCTGTGGTAATGGATTGGAATTTTTCATCTTATTGACGACAGAAATTCTTTTTAATAAATTCAGAATATTGTTCAGTAAAAAAATTCTTTTGTTCTTATAAACAATTTTATAATCTTGAGCATCATTTCTTGCTATTAAATTAAGTTTAAAATTATTTATTTGATATATGGAAAATTTGCAATAAATTTTATACTATGATTTCATACGTATTTTTTACATTATGTTTATTAGTGAACACACAAAAAAAGTTCTGGTGAAGATAATATTTAGTAAAAATTAGTGCAAGTATATGAAAATTAATGCTGAGCACTCAAAATTCACATTTTTTTTATGCTGAGCACTCGAAACACTCAAACACTAGTGCTGAACACAAAGAACTTATCTTCAAAGGATTTTCTAAAATTAATCTTGGTCATTATCGATTATATCACATCATTGTCTATGCCTGAAATATATTATGTTCTATTTGAAATATTTTTTTAAATCCTTTCATTTTCATTTTATTATGCTAAAAAGTCATAATGGCGTTCTTTTCTCTTCCTTAAAAATAATATTTTTACTTTCATACATGATGGTTAGTTTTAAAATATTTTTGTAAAAACAATTGGGTAATAAAGTAAAAGATATCTTTTGTTATTTCAATGTTCAGAAAAAAGTATGTGTAATAAAGCAGTGTGTTATAAAATTCAATTTCTTTTCAACCCTTTATTGATTGATATTTTTCTACTTTTTCTTTCTTTATGTGCAAACAAACAAAAATTCTTGAAAAAAAAAATAAAAACGTAAATAATTACATGCACAAGTATAGGAATCCTTGTTTGCGTCTCATATTTCGTCTTTCTTCTTTATTATTTTACAACTTATATTTTTCTTTGAGTTGTAAAAAACACACTGAGCGATATGAGGCAGAAAGATCTATTTTAACCCTTCCGGCACAAATCAATGAGGCAATATATCAAAAGAATCTCATCTTTCCTACAACATGTTGTTTTTTACACACTTTTTTTCTCTTCGAAAAGAGGTAATAAAGCGATCATTTATCCTTTCTTTCACTTTCTTTCATTTTCTCTCAAATTCAAGAACAGAAAAAAAGAAAGCTGAAAAGGCATTACAATGCAAAATGATGAAGACAATGACATCTGTACTTAATAAATAATAAAGAAAAAATGTTTTCATTTCATCGCGCGTGTCAGAACAGAAGCAGCTCAGTTCAATAAAATGTATATAATTTGACATTGATTTGATATTATCGAGATCGGAAGAAGGTGAACCCTTTTTTAAAAAAAAATTACATTTGGTTGATGCTTATGAGACAGATGAAATAATTTGAAGCTTATTGATATTTATAAGAAAAATATTTACATAATATTGTACTAAATATAACAAATCGGATCATATCTCAATGGCATTAAAGTGCAGTAGCATTTAATTTATTGAATTAATGAGTTTACAATTAGTTTATTTATTTTTTCAAGTCATTTGTGTCTACTCATTCATATGAAAATAGTCGTGATATTTACTAGCAAATCAGTAATTAATTTAGTGTGAAATGAAAAATGAGGAAAATAGTCACTCAAAATCATTAGAATTATTTAATTTTAAGGTCAGTGACAACTTTATCTTGATTGAGAATTCAATTTGATTTATATTCCATTGCTCTCTTTAAAACTAAAATGCATCAATGCAATGCATAAAAAGAAATAAATGTAAGCAGAAAAAAGAGCATGACTAATTGAATAATTGTTTTGTCTCGTAAAATGCGTACACCATTAAATATGCATAATGCAAAATAAATTGACCAGACAAGCTGCATTAATGCATGTAGGTTTGCACATTTTAAGAAAATAGTATACACACCATCAAAATGAAATAAAAACATGTGATCGATAGTTAATAGTCATGACACATACATACGCATACTTTCCTTTCAAATTGCATCAGAAGTAGTAGCGCGGATACGATGATATTCATGTTCAAGGATTCTGTTGCAGCAGCAGCAGCAGCAGTTGATATTGTTTTTCATTCATAAGTTTTATATATGTGTGTTATATGTCTCGCTATTTAAGTAGATTTTTTTTTCATGGTCAAGTTTGAATCGATTACTTCATCGTATAAATGTAAATGTGTGCATATTGAATATAAGGAAATTCACGTTGAAGATCACGAGAAGTGCAAGTTAAAAAATCAATAATAAAAAGGTGATTTGTTAAACCCAACGCTTTGATGGGTCATCTTTCTAGCGATATCACGGCGAATATATTAACATTTAAAGGAATTCTCAAGTTCAATTTAAAATTTAAATCATGTCATGATCTGGATCATGTAACGTTAGACCGATAACTGAGCAACGTCTTCTTCAGGTGTACATCAACGCGATGCAAATTTCTCAGTTTACTCAAAACAACGTTTTATTCTTGACACTTTGATAAATGTGTAATACTGCTTTCATGAACTTTTTGAATTCCGCTCATCCATATTTGATTTATTCTTGCTCTCTGACAAATGTACCTTTCATTGACAAATCATTGATCTCTAGAGCAGCTAATAAAGTTATTAAAATTATATTTTTACAAAATATTTCATAAAAATGTAAAAAGAAATTTTTACATAAGTACTGACGAAAAAATGGATGTAAATTTGGTTGAAAAGAAATTTTAAAGATTCAACGGGTCGCTCGACTCTTGACTACTAAGTGACTCTGCGTTCGCTGCCTTTCTCGATTTTATTGAATAATTTATTATAAATTTCATCCAGATTGAACAGAATAATATTGAATGTTCAAAAATTATAAATTTATTAACTAATCCATCCATCTCATGGATTTAAAAAGATAAATTCCACCGCCTTTTCTTTTCTACAATTTAAATTTGAAATCATATTCAAACTTTTTTTACTGTCTCGAAGTTCATATTTCTACAAAATATTCAATAACATTGAAATCATTTTCTTTATAGTTGTATAATCTTCCTTTTTGAATTTCATGTATTCATTCAATAATTCACGTCCGCCTATCACTAAAATTCTTCCCAAAATTATTGAATAAATAAATCCTTTTATGAGTTTAAATATTCGAGAAAGAAATTTTTTATTGATTTGAATTAATGTGCTAATTGTTAGTGAATTACATTCATCATACATCACCAGTTATCCTTTCCTTCAAAGTTCAATGACATTTTTTTTATATATTTGTGAGCAACATATACTTGTGTGATGTAATAGAATTTAATATTTTCATTAGACGCTGTTTGCTTGTAATGAGGAACTTTATGATATTTGAATACGTAAGAAATCATTCATTCAAAGGAAAAGGTTGCATGCAAGTTTCTTGTACAAGATTTTATTCTATACAAATTTTAAATTTTTATTGACCGTTAAAAAATGTGAAATAAATGAAATTCTGATTAGAATATTTATGAAGAATAGTGTGTATAAAGTTCATAAACACAGTTGATAAGCGTGATTATTAATTTCACTTCATTTAATTCGATTTATTAAAAAGTATGAAGTAAAACTTTTTCCATGCTGTAAAATAGTTTCTTTTTGAAATTGATTTTAACTAATAATTGTACACACACTTTTGAATAGATTTGAATATTTTATTCTTTATTGATCAAAGTTAAGAATTTTTTTAGATTAGATAATCTGCAACATATTATTAGAAAGTAATGTAACAAAAAAAAATAAGAAAATTTGTTAAAAAATTGTTAAAATAAAAATTTTCTTAATCAAAATCAAATGATAAAATTCAAAAGAAGATATTTGAATATTCTAATAAATTTTAAAGGGATAATTATCAATATTTGACAATATTTTAGTGTTTTTTGGCGAAATTAAAATCGCAATTTAATTGCATCAAAAAAGAAGTTTTTTCCAAGCAATATCAAGTACATTATTAAATTAAGTATCTTTCTTTCTAATATCAGAAAAATTATTTTTTAAAGAGAGCACTAAATTTGCTCTTTAAATTAGAAAGAATTATTTTGTTAGAGATTCATATTGTTGAAAATAATAATAAGTGAATCTTTAAAATTGGCAATACAACGAATATTGGGTAAGTATAACAAAAAGAGTTAATTAAGGCATCGCTTCTACTTCACATAATTGTGCATGGCATGGCACAGCAGAGAGGACAACTATAATAAATTAAAGAGATAGAAAAAACAGAAATTCAAAAGGGCGTTATATTTTTTTATTTTTTTTCTTACCATAATGGAACAACAGCTGCACCAGATTTACTACTACTTTTTGACTTGCTCTCTGATTCATACATATATTTTCCACTGCCTCGTGCCCAACCACCCTAAAATAAAACTTATATTTAAACTAGGATTCAAAAAAAGGCAATTTTTAAACTCACTTGAGCACGATAAGCAGCACCAGATTCCTCTTTTGATGTAAACAATTCATGATTTGGAGGATAGTAAACTGGTGGTCCCGCAATATTTTTTGATGGCACAACCGCATTCTTGTTTTTATCATCTGTCTCTGATGTGTAAACTTTCGTGGTTGTTGAACTTAGATTATGTTGATTTGTTGGAGTTAGTGGCTTTTCTGCAATCTGAACTTTTTTATTTGTATAATGAATCTCACTTGTATCACCAAATGAGGCCATCAAATCTTCAACGCGCTTTGGTGGACTTCCATCAACTTCAGTAATCACTGGACCATCAACAGGGAATGGATGAAGATGTGGTTCATGTGGTGGACGTCCACTAACATTTCGTGTGTTAGTTGTTGTCGTTTGCTTGTAAACTACAACAGAAGGCTCATTGGGATGATGATGATTGGGATAAGGACTGCCATGTGTATGTTGTGTTGGTGGATAATTATTATAATTGTCAGAAGGATATTGAGGTCCATGACTTGGTGTTGGTGAACGATATTGCTTATTGGTTGTATTGATTGTTTCCGTCTTATAAATTGTTGTTTGATTTGGTGGATAAATTGTAATTCCACCAGGTGGAATATTGCCATTATGAGGTTGAATTGGTTGAACTGGTTGTTGTTGCTGTGGCGATTGTGATGATGAATTAGTATTTGTTGAGTACTTGTAGACAGTTGTAGTGTGCTGTGATGGTGGCGGAACTTCTTGAATTGTCAATGGTGGATAATTGGCACTTGGACTTGTTTCATTAGGATAATAATTAACACTTCTTTCATTTCGTTCAGTTTTGTAAAACATTGCATTGCTTTTTGGTGGATCACGGTCTGCATGAACAATTGGTGCACTTCCATCTTCTGGTATTTCGTAAGTATATGTGCGAATTGTAGTTGTAACCTTGGTTTTCGGTCGTGGCAAAATGTCATTTGACAAATGAATATCTCGCAATACTTCTGGACCCTGTTCTACACGCACGATTTCATTGTAATTTGAGTTTTTGGGATTTACAGGCACCACTTCATTATTGTTAATAGTACGTGTCTCCGTTATGTATCTTTCTGTATTATTGTTATTGCTCACTGGTGTTGGTGAAATTGTTCGAGTTCTGCTCTCGGTCACATGGTATTGTGTGTTATTAGCTGGAGTTTGTGCTGGACGTGGTCTTCCGTATAACCCGTCATCAGTATAAGTAACATTGCGTTTTGTCGATGACGATACTGAATCAATAGTACGCGTCTCATACGATGGACTTTGATGACGAATAGAGGAGCGATTAATTGTCGATTGTTCAGGCGAATCAAAAATTAATTCACGCGATACTGGATTTTTACTTGTATATGTCGTTGTCGTTTTAATGACCTTCGTACCTGGTTCACTATGAAGAAATTTTAAATCAATAAATGCATCCAGGAAAAATGATAAATAAGTAAGTTGTGTCATGTTGAAATACTCACAGCAAACCTGAATCGATGCCAACATTATTGGATGAAATTCGTTTGTCTGTTTTAAGAAAGAAGAAGTAAAGTTGAAAAAAAAAATGTTTTATGCTAAAAATAACTTTAAAAACAGAAAGTTAAAAAATGACTTTTGCGTTTCCCATTCTTTTTATACACACGTTCCGAAAAGTAATAGAAAAATTCAATTATGGAATTTACATCCATAAAATCGTTAAATTATTGTTTTGTTCTCTTTTCTTTTACCATGGGCTGAATGTAAAATTTAAAACTTAGAGAAATTTAACATTAGGTTTTTCTTTTTTCATTAAATTGACAATTCGGTTATTATTAATTGAAATATTTCTATTTTTTAAATAAATGAATTGAAAATAAATAATTTTTTACATTCATCCCATGCTGGCTATTCATTAAAATTCAAGCAACTCAAAAAGTAATAAAAAAAGACAAAAGTCGTTAATATTGAGGACGTATGCATCGAATGAATCACAAAGTCTAATTGAAAATAATTTTTTTGAGTCATAAAATAAGAAAGTTAAAGAGACTCACTTCGTTCGAGTGTTGCAGTGCGTTCAATTTCAAGATCATTTAAGAGTGTATCGAGTTTGTTGATTTCATTAATATTTCCTCGCTCTGATGTATGACCGTAGTTGCTATGACCGCTACCAGTATTCGATGTTGAATATTCATATTTTGTTGTCTTATACACTCGATTGGTCTGTAATAATATTTTACTTAGTAAAAAATTCAAGATGAAATTTTGATACTTACACTTGAGTTTGGACTTAATGAACGTTCGCGTAAAACTGTCGTGGAGTTTGCCGGTTGTGCATATTGAATTTCGCGATGACTAGAATAGTTTGTCATTGGTTGACCCAATGAGCTTCCTGGACGAGATATGCTTTGCTGCAGATCATCGAGAATATTATCTAAAATTTAAATTTTCATCAGTAAAACATTATTCAATAAATAAAAGATATCTTCTACCCAAATTACTATCAAAATCTGACTTCTGTGAGTATGGAGACATGGGACGTGATGGTTGAAGGGTGCGAATCACATTTGTTGAATATTCTTCTCTTCGCATTTCTCTTGTTGACGTCGACATTTTGATTTATGCTGTAATAATAGTCGAGACTGTCAAATTAGGTAAATTAATGATGATAAATTTTTCCAACATTTTTTTTCGACTTGAATTTTTTTTGCATAAAAATCTAAATTCATTTTTGTAACTCTTTAATTCGTAACATGAAGTAAGTAAAGCACGAAACATCCACATGAAAAATTTTCCTCTTTCGTTCGTGCAAATTTGTGTGTAAGTTTGGTGTATATTTATAAAATTTATTTTTCACTTCGTCTGTCTCGTGTGACCATTTTGTGAGTGTCTCTCATGAAAAGTTTATGATTCATCATGTCAATGGCAAGTAAATGAATGCACAATGGATGAGCAATCTCTTGTTGTTTATTTTATAGTTCATGAAATTTTATTTAAAAAGCAAGAAGGATTATTAAGTTAGTTAGCTGCAAATGTGCATATTTGTTAAGACCCTAAAGAGACATTTGTCCATCAAATGTAAATATTATTGTTAGCACAAGAGCCAGATGTGAAAGGGAAAAAGCATTTCACTAACAAGATTATGAAACTTGACCTATTTTTTTCCAACTCAAATGAATTGTAGTGAATGATCTCACATCTTTTTCTGTTGTTTGCTTTTTCTATTTTTAGCTTTCTTTCTCTTTTTAAAAATTCCTACAAAATAATGATGAGACATTAGAAGTTTTTCACACCTTGGACATTGATTTTCTATTCATCATAAAAGTATTTCGCACATATAATGTGAATAAAAGTTTTATTTTCTTCTTCACAGATGCAACAACAATTGAGATTGGCTTTTATGGAAACAAGATCCATTAGAGTCAGTATCGATTTGTTGGACATCATCGTGAATGTGTATATTGTTCATATATAAATGTGTAGGTTTATTGACTACAATCGACCAAATAGAATTTTCATTTTGCGAGGCTTTCATGATAAATTTATTATAGCGATCTTCTATTTCAGCATCATTTCGAACAGTTGATATTATTTATCATCTTTATTTTGTGACAACAAATTTCCTCTTGATTTTTGATTTAATATCTGCGAGTGTTTGAATTTCAAATTTAGTCATTATTGCATTTTACAACGTGTAGGTGTTTGAAACATTTTAATTTTTTAAATGCATTATTTGCATCATCATGATTCACTTTAAATATTTACACTGTAATGAATATTTTCTATTTATTTTTAGCTCTATATATATGCCAATAAATTGCTTTTAATCAAGGATTTCCATATATTCTCATATCAAAAAGTAAATATATGTACATAATATGACCTGCCTGTCATTTTAACATTTGATGTATATCGATTAATTAGAATTCATCTCTTTCTATCATGTTTAATGCATGTGTGAGTGTAATTGACATGAACTATATGTCATATATTCAAAAATCTCATTTCAAATTATGCCACAAATATGAACATAAACATGTCAAGAAAATGACATTTAATTTAATCTGTATCGATGAATAGTTTTATTTAAATATTTGGAATAATTTAATGATGTTGAAATATTTTTAATGTGTAATTGTAATTTAAAGCATTCAACAGTTTTTATCAACAAGTTAATCAAAATAGGATAACAAAAATTCCCTTTGGGCAAAAATTCACTCAATATTTATAGATAATTGAATATGCTTCTCATTTTAATCAATACACAATTTTAATATAGCGTGCTAGTCAATAAAAATTTTTATCTCTCGATGTTCGCTAATAGTGTCAATTAATTATGCAGATAGCAGAGCATTTTCATATAATAATGATAACGCTATTGCTATTTAAATATGCTTTATCAGTTATTGTCGAGATTTATATTGACCGTACTGTTATTAACAGGGGATTAGCTAAAATGTGATTTGCATAAAACTCGAGAAATAATGTGATTCTGATTCCCACACAGACTAAGTATTTTTATGAATGAAAATGACGTAATGTGACTGTAGGATCAATAACAAGAAACTGCCCACAACAGGCCATAAGTGAGAAAAGTTTTGGTTTCAATATGGATTTGCGGAATTTGTGTGTATTTCTATGGAATTTTAGTTAGATTGTCACATAAACACGACAAATCTGTCTTTTATTTTATTTAAAAACAACACCAACGCGTGTTAGAAAATTTTTATTATGAAAATGCAAGTTCTGTTTTGTAATTTGTATAAACGTGACTTATCAAGTGCAAGTTTCAATGTACTAAAAAATTATTCGCTATTTATGGAAGTTAATAATTGTCTGAGATACTTATGGAATTTAAAGATTAAATTTTGATTTTATTTCTTAATATATTTTCAATATGGCATTGAAAAAGACTCAAAAATTTTATTCGTCTAAATATAGCAAAGACACGCCTGCTTTCAAATCAAATCATCTTAGGATGCACTTGAGAGATTAACTTTCAACCTCAGTTCAAGGCAAAGTGAAAGATAATAGTCTTTTATGCCATTAGGGATGTTTTCTTTATGATCCTTCCAATTATTTGCAGCTCGTTCTTGAGAAGTAATTTAAAAATTCTTATATGTATGAACATTTCTAGCCTCGGGTGAAATACCGCAACATATACAGAGCAGTGCTTTCGAGTTTCCGGTATTTGTTTAAGCATTGAATGTGAATAGTCAATTACCATAAAAGGAATTACTTTTCTTGTTATTGTTGTTGCATTTATTGTGATGATGAAATCATGGCAGAATGTAGTGAGAGCAATAACATTGAACTCAATGCGCATCATACCAAAATGGCAACAATTTCACATTCCTAACTGATTTCCTTGATATATCAAAAAAAGAGCAAGTAATGGAACTGAGACCTTGAAGCAGATCACTCGAGAACGAGTGTACGAATGTCTTTTTATGGAAAGAAATGTGTATGAGATCATACGACGGATGAATAATAAATTGTGATGTTGAGGTTGATTCTTTTCAGTTGAAAATTGTGAAAAAATAGAACGTGCTACGACATAAGTGCATTTGACACTGAATTTGCTTGTGCTCACATTTTTGAGTTATTTTGAGCAAAATCAGCAAAAATATTTTCTTTTGTTCATTTTGCAGTCTTCGGGTAAAATTTTCAAGTGCACTCTAGAGACCGAAATCTATCTAAGTATTATTGACAAAAAAAATAATAGAAAATTCATGATAAGCACTTTTTTTGACCCAAATATCAAATTTGAAACTCTTTCAGATGTCGTTAAGAATATCATCATCATATGAATGAAGTGAACTTCATATTTTTATATTTCACAGAACATTTCACAAGAGTAAAAATATTGAAATCTGACTGCCATTCAAATTTCTCATGTGTTCTTACAATAAATTTTCATTTTTCTCACTTGCGTTGCTGCCATCAAGATATAACTTATGTATGTATATATGCATTGTAAACTGTATCCAAAAATACCATGAAAGAAGTAAATTTTTATTTGTTGTGTCAAGTTTTTTTTCATTTTCACTCTGTGAGGCGACAAAATTTTTAATATTCTGAAAATATTTTGTTGATGTTTTCGTTATAAAGAATTTTTGAATTATCACTTTATTGTTGTTTGAAATGTGAGAAAACATTATAACAATTTTAATAATTACGATGTAAAGTTTTACTACCAAGTGAAATAAAAATGAAAGTTTATGATATATCCAGAAGAGGTTTGAAATTACCGTATTTTAAAAATACAAATTTAAATTATCTGTTATTTTTAAAACAACTATATTTCAAGGTAATATTCATAAAAAGTCTACTTCTTCTTAACTCTACATCATAATAAAAAGAAAGGAAAAATATTTTTCCATTAAGACAGTTTTTATATGTCATTTCTTTAGATGCCTACCACTCTATCCTTCACCTCATTTGGTTTTTATTGCACTTACACTTTAATTTATTCTACTTGAGAGCATAGTAGAAAAAGATCAACACAAAAAAGTGAATGTAGTTTGCGTGGGTGGTACAAGTGCCATAATACCTGTGAGATGAGATCAAGGTTGAAAATCATCATGTGTGTATGCATGCTACACATCATTAGCCTTTTTTATTCAAACAGAGAGAAAGAAATTTATTTTTAGCACCAGATTTCTCTTCTTTTTCTACCGCTCCTCTATTTGATTGAAAAAAACTTTTTTATACACAATTTTTTTGTTCTCACATATATACATTTTTTGGTTTTGACTATGGAGGGCGCACAAGAGTAGCAAAAAAGACCGGTTTTCTCCTTCTTTATTTCTTTTTGGCAAGCGACATTTGATGTGATGATTTTTTCCCTCCTTGATACATACAGCAACTCAGGAATGAAACTTAATTTGAATTTTAAATTTTATACATACAACAATATTTGGTTGATTTTTGAAATACAGGTCGCAAGAATATTGTTCTATTCTGTTACATATACATTAAAGATTTTGTTAAAATCAATTGTCAAAATTTTAATAAAGGCTAAGTTTTTATAAATTGACAAGTTTTTAAATGTTGAAATAGCTAAATTCTCGAGTTTTCGATCGAATAATTTAAAGAAATAGATTTTATAACATTTCTTGTCCTATTTTAAAATAAAGATAACATTAACTGACAATGAGTATTAAGTAAGATGTAATAAACATTATTTATCCATTTTATTGGCTGTGTGCAAACAACACATATTATTAAAGTTATGTGACAAAAGTAAGAAAAGACCCAAAAAGCATATAACTTTTACTTTATGATTTATAAATATTGCGTATGTGCTCATTATTGTAATGCGTCTCAACGCTATCGTCTTTTATTGAAATAAATTTAACCAAAAAAAATTGAATTGAGAGTCACAAAGCTCACAAACAAAATAAAACAACATTCAAACGACATTATTTTCGTGCGTGAAGCAGGTAGAAAACGCTTTACATATTCTCGAGCACTGTTAAATTGTGTATATGTGATTTTTATTCTCTTCTTTTTCTTCTTATCTTATGGCATTAATATTGCGAAGAATCAGCTAAAAAAGGGTCGCTTTACGAGATAGAATATACGAAAAAACGTGTATATTACAATAACAAAAAATTACATTTGCAAAAATGATGTCAATGTCACAACTGTGTGTTTTTTGCTGTTATATTTTTATGATATGAGTCAAATTTTTAAGTCGAGATTGTGTGTGAGAAATATTAAGCAGAAGGTCAAAGGAGTCTAAAGTGCAAGGTTGAGTTATGAATTGTTAGATTGACTATGATATGTGCTGATATATGAAAGTAAAATTTTCTTTTATTCTTTGAAATTTAAAGGGTGAGAAATTTTCAAGACTTCAAACATGTTATTAAATTTTTATGAATATCCTACACATTGAAAAACAATTGAATTACTCAACATTTTTATTTTTATCTACAAAATTTTTTCTTTAAAAAGATCATAAAAATTTCATGAGAAAATGTAATGATTTTACCATTCTAATTTTAAATATGTAAATTCAAACTTTTCTTTTTTTCATAATTAATTCATTAAAATTCCAAGAAAATTAAATTTCAGCTGCTATCATCTATTTGATTCACACATTCACTTAATCATAATATTTTCATTCCTCTCATAAAACATAAGCCCTCACTCTCTCTCCCGATCTTGCGATAAAAAAATGAATTTCAATTTTTACTAATTCACTTCAATTAATCCGAAATGGAAATCATATAACACACAGAAGCATCATATTCAATTTTTTATTTATTATTTTTTCTTCTTTTCTTTCCATTCCACACACAGAGCGCAAGTTGCGACTTCGCATTATGACACTCATAACGAGCGCTGACTACGACACATTACTTGCGATCTATTTGAACCATCTGTTTTAAAAGAAGTCAATTTAATCGATAAATTGGTATTCAATATATGTGATATGTTTGTATCATAAATTTATTATTGAATAAACACTCGATTAAGTCGAAAAAATGTTGGAAAAATTCCTCATAGTCCACTCAAATTTGCTAATTATAATTCACACTGAAGTACCTTTTGTAGTAAATCACACACACAAAAAAAGTAATTCTCTTTCGAACACACCGCGATCGCAAACAGCGCTAAGAAAATAAATTTATATTTCTAATGATTTAATTTATTTATCGCTTTTATTGATTGAATTTTTGCGTCCGACGATGCAGAAAAATCGAGGAAAACTGAGCACTCGAACTAACTTTTTTTTTCTTCTCACTGTGGTTATGTGTGTAAAGCGGCTTCAAGAATAGCCGCCACTATGTGTCGACTTCTAAAAACACAACATCGATTCGGATTTTTTCTCTTATATTCTCCTGTAGTGTTGAGAAAGAGTGAAATAAAAAAAAACTACTAAGATATGTGCATACACATAAACTACTTAGCGACACACACATGAAGAAAAAAAAATTAAAAGAGATCGCGTATCGTTCGGCTCAACGATGATGATCAATCTTTTCATTGTGTAAGGTGTAGTAAAAAGCCGAAACAAAAGAGAGACAAAACACAAATAAACTCGAGGAATGTGTCTTTCATTAATTACTTAATTGCATGAATGGATTTTGTTGTTTGAGTTACTTATACTGTTGCAATTTCATCACAAATGTGATCTTATACTTGATCAATACAGAACTGTAGACAGTGAAAGATACTTTTGAGAACAAAATTAGCAGTATTGCGTCATTTCTTTTGTAGCTTTTCATCTTAGAAGAGGCTTTAATGGTATCGAGATGATAATTTATATTTTAAACATGAGAATTCTCTTGTGATCGATAAATTTAGACAAAAATTAAATACTTTTTGCAAATATTTAGTTAGCAAATCCATTAAGGTGTTTTGTAATATGAATTTGGAACTTAGAACAGCGTGTACGTGTAAATGTGAGGAAATGGTTAATGGAATTTTAAAGTAAATATACAAAAGGCATTTTTTAGCTAATTATTTGAGAATATTAACAATTTATTTTATTATAAAAATTTAAACTTACCTTAGTTTTCTGATTATCTTCTGTTATCTCAAAAATTACAATAGATAGAAGGTTTGATATGTCTATTCAGGTTTTTTACCGCCATTTATTTAGAAGTTTGTCACTTGTATTGTAGGAATTAAGAAATTACAAAATAAAATTTCCTTTTTAAATAATGTAAACAATAAATTTTTCCCATTATGCGTTATTTAAATTTGACCGTTATTTTTTATTCAAAATTTTTTTTAAAAAATTATCTGAAGAAAAAAAGTTCTTTTAAGTCATCTGACCTTTGTCAAGTAGAATCAATTTTTAATAACCTTTGATAAAATAAATCAAACTTAATTATTGTCCATAAAACCTTTTTTAGAATTGAAATTAAAAATAAATTCAATATCGATTACACAAAATTAAAACAAGAGCCTTTAAATCAATCATTAATTACAGCAATAAATCAACAAAATACATTAATTTTAATCAATATCAATATTTTATTATCGCTTAATCACCTATCATGTTATATTTTCAACATATAAAATTTCATTTTGATTAATTTTCAACTAATTTTAGTTTCGACTATGGACATACGTTATAATATCATGACAAAATTTTATGAGTAATGTAATGTGATGCTTTAATTTTACTATTTGCATGTAGATAGGATAAAAATGGTGAAGTAATAAAAGTGGAAATGTTTCCTTGCATGCAACATGTACCTGACCCAATTTTCACTTATTATTCCTAGTATTGGAAATGTTCGCATCGAATGTTTACACATTGAATAACAACCAACCACCACCACCACTTTTTTTCTCGCACAAATTTAAATTGTATTCTACCATATTGTACGCAAAATGGATATAGAATGAGGCATAGTGTAAGGTCATAGATTCATTCATTACATGTGAAATGGATAAAAAGTAAAGAAAGTTATTGGCTTTTGCAAATGCCTGTTCTGAATGAAAGAACAGCTAATTTTGTCTGTATACACCTTTCTTTTACATCTCATATTCCCTATTCACCTTTAGTGAATGATGTAGTATGTTAAAGACATACAGAGAGAGAGAGAGAGAGAGAAAGAGAAGAAAAAAGATTATATTTTGTGTATACCACCATCCTCGTACCTTTGAAAAAGTCTGTTTTTTCTTTCTTTTTATATCATGAGCAATGAGTTGCGCAGCAAACGCGATTGCCACTTGTTTGAATTTTTGCTTGTCGCTTGCGTTTACACTATGTAGAGCGTGAGTCAACGTGTGAAAGTGGCGACAAGATAAAAACATTCAAATCAGGTCTTCTCAACTTACTAATTCTTCATATAAAATCATAAAATTGAATGTTTTCTAATGTTTTATTTCAATGTTTCAATGTTTTGATTCAATGTTGTACGTAAAATGAAATTACACTACAACGTACGCGGCAACCATAGAATGCTTCTATATCAAAGTTTTTTTACTCTCCCTTTAACTTCAGTTCGAGATGAACATTTGTGGAAAATAGTCGGAAATTCTGTTTATATAACTTTTTGGTTCTATATCGTAAGAGAAAAAAATACTTTAATATTCATTAAATTAAGTGTGATTTATCGCTTGATTTTGGGAGTGAAATGTTTTCCTATTAAAAAAGTGTCTAAATTTTCTTGTAATTTTTTTTTGTGGATTAATTTTTAATACGTACGCCTCTGTTATTGAGCAGATATAAAAAAGAAAAAGAAAAAAGTACACAGGAATTGAATTAAATTTCTACAAGCCATAAAGCACATAAATTTTTTTCTCATGAGCTTCATTATATGAGAGAGAGAGAGAATTTTTCTTCCTATTTTTATGTGTGCGTTCGTACCTTTGTAAAAGAAGAAAGAATTAAATTATGGCGAAAATTTTTGAACCCTCGAAATAAAAAAAACTTACAGACATATTCTGTTCTATCACATTTTGACCTTGTATATAAATCTGCGCTATTCCAAACGCAATATGTCATACACAGCAAGATGATATGAAATTATTCAATTTAAATGTGCGCTCGGTACATTCTCTTTGTGAATATTAATATAAACACATTACAGTGGTGTATGTAAGCGCGCAAAAGAGTAAAGTTAGATTTTATGCTGGAAGATAAGAGCATCAGTGAATTGAATTGAAATTTATAAGACTCACTACATATAACACATTTTTTATGTGTCTCATAAAAGTGCAAAGAAAACTGCACCTTTATCCTTTACTTATAAAATTTTATCTTTTATTACATTGAGTCTAAGTGAGTAGCAGCAAGTAGCGTATGTGATCACGATAATTTTTAATATCCTCCTTCACTTTACTACTATAAAATGTGTCTTTTGTGTGCACATTAAGTATAGACTACTTTTATATAAAAAGAAAAAAGAAACTTCATTCAGATTCAATTAAAGTTTTTCTTTTTTCACTTCCCGTGGACATCATTGTGTAGTAATCGCATAAAAAGTTATTAAATTAAAGTTTCTCTTTACACTTTATGCTAAAAATGAAAGATAGTTCTTTAAACTTACTCAGAAATATGAAGCATATTTAGGATTTCCTAGGGTGACTAAAAGACGGTTTTTTGCAAGAAATTTGAATTTAACATGAACTTATGCTAAACTAACTTAAAATTTTCCTAAAATTCAACAAGACTGTGCACAGTCTGAAAAAGTTTCAAAAAATATTTTTATTGCTGATTTTTATAGCACATTATTCGAAGTTCTAATTAAAAAAAGTACTTTGAAAATTGAGGTACAACATTTCAAAATTTAAAATTTTTCAAAAAAAAATGCTAAAATTTAAATCTATGATGCAAAACTGTCACTTTTTTCTGTTGAACCATCTTAGAAAATATTAAATAAGTAAAAGTCTCTTCAGTATGATATTATCCTTTTCCTTTTTTCCCGTAAAATCTTTTCATAGTTGTCTCAAAAGATTTCTCTTTTAACATTAATTAATTTGCACTCAAGTGAAAATCTTTTCTACTCTTTATAAAAACATAATGACTGGACCTTTTATCATATAAGTATTTAATTTTGATGTGTATTTTTCATTAATTTTATGGTTAGAATAGCAAAACTGAAGTGTGATTAATGTTGAGGACAGAAGTGTTAACATGAAACTGATATGTAGTGTGGTCAGTTATAAAATATGTGAAAAATATAAAATTTAAATAATTTTTTCTTTCTCTCTCTCATGTTATTGTATGTGTTGTGATATAGAGTAATTCATAAATTGTGGAATTGCAAACATTTTGCTTTTTATATTTGCATCAAATTGCCATAACTTATGAATAATTCTGACGAGTATTCAATTCACTGTGTGTACGTAATGTGAATATATTTGTGAAATTCATTTATTCAATTTTTGCAGTTAATTTAAATTTTATTCTGGTGAATAAACTCACTGGTTTGCGGTTATTCAGATTATAAAGAGAGCAAGAAGGAGTTGAAAATTGAGAGAGTAAAAAAGAAATTTGTGTTTTACGAATTGTGCAAAAATAAAATAATTTGATTTGAAAAAAGTAAGCAAGAAGAGAGGAAGCGAATATAAAGGAGTCTCAATAGTCTCTTTCATGTAATTAGTCATGGGATTTTGGACAACAAATTGGATTAAAAATTGGTAAGACTCTCGTTTCTTCTATCTTTTACTCTTGAGACTTTTTCAGCACAAAAGAAATTTCCACTTTTCCACAATAAAATCAAAAATTCATGACAAACTTTACCCATGACTTTCATGACAACAACAAAAAAATTTTGAAACAAATTTATTCTGTTTTAGAAAAAGGATAATCCAAGAAAGTTTTTTATTTCTTGCCTCCATGACTTTACCCCAATTTATTTATTCTTGTTCTGCACCAAGTTTGTCTCTACTACTCCCTTATCCACTCAATTTTCATAACGAATGTCTAAAAATTTTCTCTTTCCGTCTTCTTATTTTTCATTTCTATCAAAAAACATGAAAAGTTTCCTTTTTCCTCTGTTTCTTTTAAGATGATGGCAAAAAGTAGAGAAACTTGTTCATTAAGGATAAACAAATTTTTTTCTAACTCAAAAGAGGAATTTTTTTGTAAATTTTGAAAAAGTTATGTAATTCTTAAAAGTGTGAGATTTTTGTACACGAGATTTCATTCAAAGATTGCATTTTTATTGTATTTTTTAGTGAAACTAACTTGATGGGAGGAAAAAGTGTGTTTTGAAAACAAAAAGCTATTGTAGTACAAGCTCAAACAATATACAATGCGTTATAATTCCTAAAGTGTTCAAAACATAGCCTAAATATGAATGCTATCAGATTATTTTTCTCTGTACATAGAAAGAATTTTGTTGCTTCAGTATAAAAGGCTTTTCTCGCTTCAAGTGTTATATGCTTCTGCAAAATTCATTCCGTTCTAAACTTTATTCTAAAAAGCAAGTCATGTTTATTTATATATGCGCAACAGAATGGAAAAGCATACATATACACAAATTATGTCATCATCATAGCAATTTGGAAGTTTTCTTTCGATAATAGAGAGATGTGTATGAATGTGTCACCGTGAATAGAAGAGAGCAACAGGATAAATTTGTTTCCATATGGGAATAAAATGGGAGCATGCAAGAGACATTGTGGCACTGCGTGAAATCTATTCACTGTTTGTTTGTTGTTGACTTTTTTTCATTACAAATTTTGATTTTACATGATATAATGGAGTCATGATTAACATTTTTTTGAACTCATCAAATATTAATTTTTAGCGCATTTTTGGAACAACAATGCAGCTTATAGTTTCACTTTGTTCGGCTGGCTGGCTGGCTGGCTGGCTGGCTCACGGCTCCGGGCTGAGATCTCGAAAACTATAATAGCTAACGACTTCCGGTTTGCTGTGTTTGATTTGTGCTATCGAGTTACTGGCGGCAATCTTTATTAAAATGTTGCCATTGATTTCAATAATTAGAAAATTATGAATATAAATTTCCAAATTGAAAAATGTAAACAAAGCGAAGTTGGCTGCGAAAACGATTTAAGCGCCACCAACGGCAAATTTTAGAACTAAAAATATTTTGAACATTACTCAACCGTTATTTTAAATCAACAAAATTTATAATAAGAATATTCTCTGAATTCAACACCAATTAAAAACGCTTACCGTACTTTCATATATTAAATTTTATAAATATGATTTTCCCTGTATTTTTATTTATTTTAAAAAGTGAATCTGTTCCACAAAAAAATCTTTTAGATCTGTAATTTGTTAACATACACTGATCTAGACACAAAAATGCGCTTAAGTGTCCCCCTACTACACACGGACACTTTCCATGTCATTTAAAATCATTATGACTGACTAAAAATATATCTACTCAAAAATCTCCTTTGTACAGAAGCAAAAAATTCTTTTGATCATGCAAAAGCTCATAAACGAATTTAACAGAGCTGAAAATGTGAAAAGCAAGCTGAAGCAACCACAATACAGTATTTTATGTTCATTTTCTTCTCATTCTTAATTTGAAACCATAAAAAAGTCTTTCATAATCGCTTTTTATGATTTTCTCCTTTTCATCGCGATTCTTTTAGGTAATGGCTCAAAGTATAAATCCTAGATGATACAGTGCTATGCTATTAATTTTCTTGCTATGACATTTAAATTTACAAATGGTTGTTAGATTACGGTCTATATATGCATAGAAGAGAGAAAAAAAAGACAGGAGCTTTCTAAACTCATTTGTCATTTTATGATTGTGTGCCATAACACAGTGGGAAATAACAATAGACTTTTCCTTCCCAAACCCTTAATTCTTTTTATCTTTGATCATTCGTATTCATGAAAAATGTATAGGGCGGAATAAGATGAAGAAAATTGAAAGGTTGAACAAATGAAAAAAACATCCCCAGCCATCCGGAATGAGTATTAAGGTCCATAGCATGTAAAATTGAACTTCCTGTCTTCCTTCCTCTTCTACAATAGAATTTAAAGAGTTTATCTTCCGCTTAATATTCACTTGGGACTTTGTGAGCGGCTTTAATGAACAGCTCTGGCTGGATATTAAAATTGTCTCCCAATGATATGCAAAAATATTCATGAATATAAATGAGAAAGCAGATTTTGAGCATTAAAAGAGCGAGAGAAAACTAAAACAATGAGTAGTAAAAATCTACAATATTTGATGAAAGGACAAAATTTTCCTTTTTATTATTTCAAACAATAGAACCTACTAATATTGTCAAACTAACACATTCATATTCTCTTGTCTATCACTCAACCCTTATCAATAATATGAACTTCATTAAACATTTAAAGCCTCACTCTCTATTTCTGTCTCTGTCATTTCAAAGTTATTATTATATTCATTGTCAAGAATATCCATTAGAAATAAAAAGAAAATTTTCATAGAATTTTTACTATTTTTCACAATTTTAATGAATTCAAAATAAATCACAAGATTAATGGCATAAAAATTTTAATGACTGATTAATTAACTAGTCTTCCTATGAGACTTTTATTGTTGTTTCTGAAACAGAAGGTGCAGTTTCAGTGACCATTTCCATGACAACAAGGTCGAGCTTATTGCTATCAGATTCATCATTGTTTTGTTGCTCTGCGCTTTGTTTGTTTATTGTTGTCATCATTTCACTTTCCTCAGTCTCCATCGTTTTGTGATTATTTATTGTCTTCATTTCATCTTCATCTTCACTGTTCATGTTATTGATACTTTCTATTTTATCGGTTTGCATTGGTGGTTCATCGGCCAATAATGGATTAAGCATAATGTCCATTGGCATTTGACTCTCAACTGTTGGTATATCTATCATTGGTTGCTGCACTCGAACATTGCTATATGATGATATCACGTATGTCGGTAAACAGTCTGCTCTCATGACAATTTGTACAAAAATTAGTGCCACTAAAAAGATCTGCAAGTTTCATTTTCGATTATGTGAGCAATTTCAATAATGAACCATCCAAAGAAGAAAAAGTTTTAACACTCAAATTTAATTAAAGTGATCATTTTATTAGTCACGCTTCAATCAATTTATTCTCACCTGCATTCTTAAAAAATAAACAGTTAATATAGACACTGATTAAATTTCAGAAAATCACACGAGCACAAAACTAAATTAATTTGGTCCACTTGTGGCCACAACAAAATCAATACTAACGAAAAAGTTCCAAAATACTTTTCAATTTATATTGACATTCAACAGTCGGTGTGGCTTTTTCTTTACTCTTGCCTTTATTCAAGGCATGGACACACAAAAAATCAAGAAAGCTCAAATCATATATTTTTTTTAGATTTTTCCCTATTAAGTCAAATTTATTAGCCATAAATAAAAAATTTATGAGTTTTATTAATTTTTTATGACAGTTTTTAAAGTTTTATAACAATTAAAAAATTTTTTATAACTGTCATAAAAAATTATAACACTCATAAATTTTCTGTCTAAGGCTAATAAATTTGACTTTATAGGGACAAATTTTAAGAACTTTATGCCGGTTATAAAATATTTTTCTCCATGTTAATTTTAGTCAATTAAACAGATGTCAGATACCCAAAATTCAAAAACATTTATGATGAAAAAGATGAAGAGACAAAAAATAATCAATTAAAATTCATGTGTCAATGCCTGAATTATATTCTCCACCTTTTTTCACACAGTGACAGACAAAATTTATTTTTTCCTCTCATTTCGATGTTGTGTGTTTTATAGTTGATGGCATGTTACTTAAGTAAGTTCAATAGTAGAAGAGAGGAAGTAACAAAAAGAGAAATGATAACTTGATATTTTTTTCTTCATGTGAATCACCTTGAATTGCTTTTTGGATGTTTTACTTTCATTCAGACAACTTTAAAAATTTCCTTTCTGTATTTGTGTCTCATTCTCTTTCATTTTACTTTGATTTAATATTATGACTGTTCTCAAAATCTCAAGCGGTTCTAATTCATTTATTTAGCTTTTCAATTTGCATAATAAAAACCGGTTAATGGACATTGAACTTTATGGAGGAAGAATATAGAAGTGTTTTATTTTTAAATCTCGAGTGTTCTTATTCCAAAGCGGAAATATCGAAAGCACATATTATTGATTTTCAAATTCACTCTTGATACTTCAACCAATTGTTGAGTTTGTTGAAATTACACTGTATATGTACAAACACACTTCAATAAACTGCTCTTTAGGTCTCAATACAATGCAATAAAAATGACTATAAAAATCATTGTGTGTGCTTTATGTTCTTCTTTCGATGACTCTATTGATATCAATTTTATGAATTGAATGAAATCACTAGAAAATAATAAGAAATCTAAATAAATATAAACTGAACTAAGTAAATGACTTTTTATTAAAATAAAAATCCATTTGACTTTATTTAATTGAATTCCTTCTGATTAATAAAGCAGAAAATCCCTTCATGAGTCATGAAAAATTGAAAAGGAGCGGAAACATTTTTGATACTAAAGAAGGAAATTGAAAAACAAGCTTTTTCATTCTTCTTCTTAGAAAAATTGAAAGAAATTAATTTTCATCCATCATAAACATTTTCATTCACATTATAAAGGAAGCAGAAAAATAAAATATATTTACGATAAGCAAGCAGCATCAATATTTTTCTGTGTTATGCCGAATATGATTTCATATTTATTCTTGTGAAATTTTATATCATACAATAGAAATCTATAGAATTCTATTTCAATATTCTAAGTAAAGCATTCAGACTTTATCGATTTTTCTTTTGTTTTTTCTCTCTTCTTTTATATTCATGTTAAGTTCCTTCATAAGAGGCATTGATTTTTTATAAATTTCTATTTTAGTCGCTATCATATCACAAGTAAAAACAAGATGCAAAATTACGTGGTCTCTGAATTTGTTGTTTTTCCAATTTTGCATGAAGAATAAAAATGTTAGAGTTAAAGTTGTTGTCTTCATCATAAATCTGGTACTTTGTCACGAACGCAGTTTATGAGTAGTAAGTTGCCTTATTATTATGATAAGGTAAAATGGTAAAATTTGCGATTAGCTAGTGTTTTTTCAACATTTTCAAAATTGCTCTTTAGTTAGTATGAAAAGCGTTATTGCAAGAGGAAAAATAGTAAAATTGCCTTAACCTATTTCCACGTTTTTGAGGGAAAATAAGTGTCACATTAATTTACTCTCTTTCACAAAATAACCAAAATGAAAAAAATTGAAAATGTCAACGATAATGTTGTGTAATTGGACTCGGAAACTCTCACTCAAATGAGCCATATTGTTCTGTATTTTTTGCTGAATAATACGCAAAATAGAGTAAAAAGGCAGCAATATTGACTTGCGGCATCAAAATTAAATGAAAAGTTTTTTCAGTAGGAAAATTTTATATCATTAGTGGTGCTATTATAGCGAATATTTTCATAATTATCGTTTGTCTGGTCGTTGTGGTTCTTATTCAACAAAGTGGAAAATATTTTTACAATGTCACAAAATTCAACTTATTCTACGACTCAACAGTTTAGATAGCAAGTCAATTTGGTTATCAATTTCACTTGAATATTTATAATACTCTATTTTTACTTTATTGGAAAATGTGAAAAGAATGTTTTGTATTAAGGAAAATTATCGTTTTGTTGATGTTATAACCTAAAGCTATTTTGATTATAATTTTAGTCACATATTTTTTTTATTATCCACATGTTATTGTTGCAATATTTCAAAAGTCTGAGATTTTTATAGGTTTCGAACTTGCATGCATATTTTACTTGATATGCGCATATTTATTGTTAAGTTGATTTCAAGTTGACTTATACAAAAATGTCTTTAATTCATTCAGATTTTATTTAATTCATTTGAAATCCAGCAAATTTGTATGAAAGTCAATGATTCTTTAATTTACTTTGTATTTTAATTGAATTAAAGTCAATGTGAATGAATAAAAGACATTTTGGTGTAAGTCAACTTGAAATCAACTTGACAAAAAATATGCGCATATAAAGTAAAATTTGCATGCAAGTCCGAACACTAGATTTTTATTAAACGAAGGGATTTTTTTTCAGGTAAAAGTTTAGAATTGTACGAGAATTTTTAATATGGTAATAAATGTCTTAGTTTTGCTTGAATTGCTTTTTATTGCGTATTTAAATAAAGTTTCAAAAGTAATTTTCAAAGTTTTCAAGTCTAAATCTTGCTTAAAATAGCAAATAATGAACAGAATGCGAAAGTAAAAGCGTCAGAGAAATTATATCAAATTACAAGCATGAAAAATGATGCTTTCTAGCTCCCATTGCCACTATATTATGCCGCGTTGACAAGATTATACATCTACACTCTAATTTATAGTTTTACTTGTTGCGCATACACCGAAAAAGCTACCTCTAAATGGATATAGAATTTCTTTCGTAACTTGAATAAAAGACAAAATTTTCTCAGCAAGACACACACAGGTGATGAAGAGTAATGATTAAGGATTATTTATGTGACAATTTTTCGGCCCGAAAAAGCAAAACATACTCACGTCGAGAGGAAGTTCATAAAAATTTGCTATTCTGCAAAAAATCGATTCTATAGATAGTGAAACATCAAAATTCTCATTTTTGTGAGTACTTGGAAAGAATAAAATGCTCTAAAAAGATTTATTGTACATAATAATAAAATCAATCACGTTCCAAAAACGTTCTCGATTTTGCCTTCATTCTTACGCGAAAATCAGCAGTATTATTATTATCGTGTGGTCGAGATCGAGAGACTACTTGAATAATTCATACACGTTGCGATGAAAAGTTGTGTATTAAGTATCCTCAATGCCTTCATTTTTGCTTTCTACTCAAATTCTTCACTCTACACATTTAAATAAAATCGATAATGCTTTCTTGTTTTCATTTGACCGCATTCTTTTTTTTTTGCGGGGGCTCACAAAAATCCTTTATCGATTTATAATGAAAAAAGTTTCTGCATGTAATCTAACATAAATCCTTTCATATCTACTTCTATGTATCACACGTGCCATTCAAAACAAACTTTTTGCATATACTCGAAGCTTCTTCCATTGAATGATTTATGAGCTTTTGATAATTTCATTTTTCTCTTGTTTTATAAGTAAAACTTTAGATTGATTTTCACTTGGATATTTACAACAGGACCATTGGTCTTTTATAAATCTTGCTTTATTACTATGTATGCAATTTAAATTTTAAATGAATAAATTTTAAAGTAATTTTACATTTTTTACTCTTGATCTTCTACAGTATGATAGCATCTAAAAGAATTTATCACAGAAATGGCTTTAATACGTGTATGCACACATTTCCATTCATTCATATATATAAGTACTATAGAGAGATCCTCTCTATCTCTGCATATATAACATATCTATTCTCACAAGTGCCTCGGGGATATAAATAAATTGAAATTTAAATATGTATTAGAACACTCAGTCACGGAAAAAAGAGGAAGTAAAGTCTCTCACATTGAATGTACTTCTGAGTAATGGAAAGAGAGTTACATTATTCATTTGCAAAGTCACTCGAGTCGATCTTTAAAATGTAAATTTTTCTTTCATTCTGGTATGTTACAAGTGTTATGGATGCAAGCTCATGACTGAGATGTCATAAGTAAAGAGCCAAAAGATATTCTGTAAATTACTGTTGTTATTTTGTCCTCTAGTATGAGTGAGCACTTTTATTTATTAGCAAAAAGGAAAAATGAAATGATGGAATAAAACGTTTTTCATGAGATTTTCACGAGTTCATTATGCAAGCGCCTGCTGGCTGCTATCATTTTCCTTCTTTACTGTTTGTTTATATTGGTGCCATAATGTATATGTGTTTAGTAACTGTCGCGAAGCTGCTATTATTAAGGAATATAAAATTTAATGACATTTCTTTCTTCTCTCTGGTTTCTTTTACTTTATTTTATTGCGCAAGAATATACGTTATTGCTACGTTAAAAGTGTATATTTTGATAAAAATAGAATCGTATATCATTGCATTTTATGAGGATTGTTATTGCTTACTTATTTGGAAGTGTATTAAAAATCAAATGGCTAAAGCTCTCTTCAAAACTCTTCTTATTTATATTGTAAAGTTCAATTTTTGGTGGTTTTTGGAATACATTTTGTTAAAAAGGACTTACTGGAAGCTTGTTTACTAAAAAATTGAAAAAAAAAAACATCTGCATTTTACTACATGATTGAAAATTTAAGAATATCTAAATACTTTAGCTTTTATGTTTCAAATGAAATTTTTTAGCAAAATATACTTCAGCCTTTATCTTTGTGATTAAAGACTTTAATTCAATCTGATATAGAAAACACCAAAAATTTATTTAAATTTTTTAAAATCATTGCCTTCTTCCGCTCTTGACATCTAAATAACATTTTAAGGTCGACATTCGTGATAGAAAAGAAAAAAAAGGTTAGAAAGAATGTCACGCGCATAAAAATTATGAATAAAAGTTTCGTATTGATTTTCGGATGACAGATCAATTAAGCATAATGCTTGAATAAATTTAGTTTGATATGAATCGACTTGGAAAAGTGGAAAGGATAGAGAAATGGAAACTTATTAATAGATGGTAATTACATGTTGATTTTTTTTTCAATTACAGACATTTACAATATAGCACAGTACCAATCAACGTGACGCGATATCAGAATAGCGTGAAACGGCTTGAGAAATGCCGTTCGCAGCAAATAAGCGAAAGTCGACAACAACAAGTGGATTAGCAAATGTTTTCCAATCTCTACCAAATGTAGCCATCGGCACAGTAACGCTGTTGCTGCTCATTGCACAAATTATTAACGGACAAAACCCACCGCAGACATGTCCGGCTGTAAATGACATTAGCCCATGCGTATGTCAAGTAAAGAAGAATGGCTTGGATATTCTCTGTGAGGCGACTGACGTATTTCACATCAACCGAGCCATGACCGCACTCAAGCCAAAGAGTCCCATCATCTTCTATCTTAAGCTTCGTCACAACAATTTACCCAAACTGCAGGGTTTCATCTTTCTCGCACTGGACATAAGGCATTTGACTATTCATAATAGCTCGTTGGCAGTAATTGAAGAAACTTCGCTAAGTTCATTAGGTAAGTTATCATTTGCATTTCTATTGGCATTGAATAATGGGAAAATTTGAAATAAAAAAAGCGCTTCATTGTTATAACAATAACATAATTTAATCATACCATCCTTCGTGTCACAAAACAGCATGTGCTTAAGCTTCCACGTCACAAAAAAATAGAAGAATTTTTTTTTGGAAAGAAATCCTCTTTTAGTAATTCTATTCTGTTTCCTCATATAAGACGAAATGAAGTGTTGGTTGACATGTGAATTGTTTTGGGGAAGAAAGGCATTTCTTGAATTGCGTCACGCACAAAAGAAAAACATATGGTTGCAAGCATGTGTATTGGCCGCTGTTAATCTTAGAGCTTTATGCTTCTTTAATTTCCTCTTTATTCTGATACGCTTCTATATGAAAACAAAAACAATATACGATATTGCCTTAAATGGAGCAAGGACGGTTATAAAAATTGGGTCAAGTCATTTGCTATTTGACAGTCGTCTCATAAAATCTATTCACGCGTGCACGACATACTTCAGGAAATTCGTTATTTTTATTATTCCATTCACTTGATGGATTATTTAGGACTTACTTACGATCCTTGACTTTTAACAATTTATGATATTATGTTTCCATTTATTCTTAATTTCATTTGAGTGACGGAAATTTCCTTTTTTGCTCATCGTTATCTAATGTTTACATTTTTTGTTATTGTTTACAAAAATTATTTGAAAAAATTTAAAATAAACATCTTTTTAAGATCAAAATATCCAATCAAATTCATATATTTTTAAAATGATTTGAATAAGATTCTTCTTTATACGATTCTAAATAAACTGAATAAGAATAAAACGAAATTTTAAAATGAAAAGATGTAATGCAACAATTTTTGTTTCTTGTGACATGTGACTTTTATTGCACGACATTGTATGTTTTTGCTTGCATAATAAATTGTCGCACCATCGCCCAACTATTTTTCGTCTCGTTTATTTTACGTTCATACATGTATGAAGATAAAAGAATTTTTATAAAAATACATTTTTCGCCCACTCCCATATTTATTTGCATTATGTTCTATTGCTATTTTTTCTTCCTTCCTATGGATTGAAATTTATTACAATCTCTATCGATTTTTCTTCACATTTTGCAAGCACATAAAGTTGATTGTTGTTGTATCGCGTATACACATTTTTTTATACATTATCACACACAGTTCCATTTTCTCATTCTTGGAATATATTCTTAAATTTTCTTCTACCCACTCATTCATTCTCAACATTTGTATTTCAACAAAACCCTCACGAGTTGCACAGAGAAAAGAAAATGCGAGAGCGTAAAATTGTGAGCAAGCTTTTTACGTGTTTACATGTGGAAGTAAAAGTTTCTCATGTTTTTTCATACTCACACTTGATGAAGGTATTTGCAATCTTTCACTATGACATACTCTGTATACATCTGAGTTGATAAAGTTATAACTACAAAACTGTATTACAAATCTGTCAATATTATGTAAAATACATAAAATTTTCATTAATTTTCATTCAATTTCGAAGTATCGATTTTAATTTTCTTTTATTCTTTTCTATTTATTATGCATGAAATACAATGCATGAGAATAATGGCTATTATGAAAGATCCAAAGAGTTAGATATGAATTAAGAATTTACCAAGGAATATGAAACGAGACAGTACGAAATGAGGAAGCTAATTTGATAATAAGAGTTTGCTTAAATTGCATGTAGACTTTCTACTTTTATGCCATTCAAATATCGATTACCTACACTCATAAAAAAAATTTTACAATGCGAATTGTCAAATGAATTTTGCTCAGATTTAATAAAAATATTGTCAAAATTAACAATTTTCATTGTCAAATTCTTGTTGTTGCTCATTTTTGAAAATGACAATTTATTGTCAATTTTTACAATTATGATTGTGAAAATTTTTTACAATTTTTATTGTCAATAATTACAATTTGATTGTTGACTCAAAATTTTAACAATTTTGGTTGTGAAATTTTACAATCATAATTTTAAAATGAAAAAAAAATGAAAGAAAATTTAAAAAAAATTTAATTTCTTTTAAAGTTACTCCAAAAATTCATACTGTTTTAAAATAGTAATGATAAAATGATAATCTTAAAACTCAAGAAAATGTTTATTTAAGTAGTTCATTTTGTTACTTAAATATATTTAGATGAAACAAATGAAATGGACTACATGATAAGGAGCAAACATGAGAAGTTAAGCAACGTCAAAGATAATTAATACTTAGATGGGTGACCAAAATTGAAAATTTAAATTGCTAAAATCAACAATGTTCATTGTCAAAAATTTTATTTTTTTTTTAATTTTTAAATTTCACAATATTGATTGTTAATTTTAACAATATACATTGTGAAATTTTCAAAAAATTCCATTGTTAAAATTACAATTTGATTGTAAAAAAAAGAATATTGACAACGAAATTGTGAAAATTTACAATTATCATTGTCATCCCTATTTTCACAATTCAAATTGTCAATTTTTGGAACAAAATCACAATCGCATTGTAATTTTTTTCTTTGAGTGTAATTATCTAGACTTCTTCCTTTTTTATCTATGATATTTTTAAAGTGCTTTTCACTCACTTTAATTACGTATTTATAATGACTATAGCTAGTCTGGATGGGTTTAATGGTTAATATGTGGAAATTTTATCGATTGAATGAAAATGGATATGAAGTGATATTGTTATTACTAAAGGAAAATTTTAATTAATGATATAAATAAACAAGTATTTTTTAATATATTGCGTGTGTAAAGTTGAGTATTAATAACTCTTGACATTTATCAATGAGTTCATATGTATGTAAGGATTGTTGTGTATAAAAACTCTTATTACAAGACTTTGTGAAAAAATGTATAAAGAACAAAAAGTAGGTCAGAAAAATTTTTCTTTAATGTGAAGAAACTTTATGAAACATGCATAATTAAGAGCTAATTTGATAAAAATTACTCATGTATGACTATGAAAAAGCATATATGTGCTTGGTAAATTCATCAAACATTGAAGAGTAAAATCTTATTTTCATACATTTATTCACATGTAGTAGTCATGAATCTTCATTACGTCAAAGTGATTTCATCCATCATTCTGATGCATACATTATGCCTTGAAAGATGAGTTGATTGCGCAATTACATATTGTGATAAAATAGTGAAACATTCCTTTTCTTGTTTGCTAAAAATATACCAAACAATATGGTGCCTTTAAATCATAAATAATGTACATAATGTTGAGTTCAAAGAATTTCTACGGTCACGAAGGGCTATTTTTTCCTTTCTACCTTGATTATCTGACAATGGAACGCGCGTAGTAAATTATTGCACAGTTTGGATATTTATATACAATATTATCCACGGAATCTACCGCCTCATCATTCTTTTTCTACATGCATAATACACGACACAGATATAGATATTGATTTCTCCTGTGGATTGTTGTTTTACATTTATTCAAAAAGCAACTGAGTCGTAAATGTGAATGAATTAGATATAACGTAAATAAAGAGAAATTAGAATTTCTCGAAAGCTTCGATATTTCATGAATGAAATGAGACATTATATTACTATATATGTATGTAATGATTTTAACTAAATTCCCAAGGTGTGGATACACCTTAATTCTAATGTAAAAATATTTTTATGCGTACATACATACTACTCGGTCGATTCAATTAAGATAAATGATGACAATTTGTCTACGTCATCTCGTTTCATCAAATTCTGTATTCAATGTGGGAAATATTTAATGCCATTAGTCTCGGTTCTACAAATTTTTATACTAAAATGAAAGAATTTATTGTCATTGCAATGAATTTTTTCATTAGAAAAATATGGAAAATATGTAAATTATTCATTTTTAGGAAGTAGGAAGAAGCAAAGTTATCTACCTTTAAATTATGTAGGTTTAAAGTTTTAAAATAAATTATAAAATGTAAATATTTAACCTTTTAAAATTATCAAAATTCCATTACAATATTTTGGTTTTTACGAATATTTACCCAATATTATTAGAAACTTTTCTTCGTATTCACTTAAAATTATTTAGAATAAAATACAAGCTCTAAATAGAGTCGTCATTGCAATGTTTTTATATTTAATTGAAAAGTTGTTAGTTAGAATGTTAAGGAACTTCATGAATAGATAATACATAAAGAATTCCTGTGGATGAATGGAACCATGTTGTAGAAATTTATGGCTTTGCATATTCTATGATAACAAGTTATATGTCTTTCAGGAAACATTATTGCATTCTCTCATGATAGCAATATAACACATAAAAACAGCAGCAGCAGCTGAGAAAAGCTATAAATTCTAAATGTTCTCTTCTTTTTTCATTTATAGGTAAAGGATTAACACAACTTGATGTGTCACAAAATCAATTGCAAAATGTACCATCGAGTGCATTGAAAAATCTGCACCATCTGCTGATTTTGAACTTAAATCATAATAAAATTGGGGTTATTCACAGTCGAGCATTTGAGGGGCTTGATACTTTAGAAATCTTGACATTGTACGAGAATAAAATATCAAATATAGAACCAGAGGCTTTTCGTGGACTTGACAAGTGAGTAGTGTGAGTTTGATTAAATCAAACACTTGTAACTACATATTTTATTCACAGAAAGCTTAAACGACTGAATTTGGGAGGAAATCACTTGACAACCATTCCACAGAAAGCGCTTGCAATATTTGACACATTAAAAAAGCTCGAGGTACAAGAAAATCGTATTGAGACGATCACGGAAGGCGATTTTGAAGGCTTACGAAATTTAGATTCACTCATTCTTGCACATAATAAATTACGACAGATTCCGGCAAATGTTTTCTCACATTTGAAGCAATTGAACTCACTGGAGCTTGAAGGCAATATGATTACGTATATTGATAAAGATGCTTTTTCTGGATTAGAAGGTAAGCGGTCTTAAAATTTACTTTAATCTTCATCAGAAATTCAGAATTATTCAAAATAATTCAAACGCATTTTCAGCAAGAAAGTTAATAAATTAATTCCATTCATTAGAACATGAAAATATTTTTCTCTTCCATCTTTTATTTTATCTCGACGGAAAAGTTCCTCGTTCTCTTCAATTTCTTTTATTTTCCTTCATTCATTTGCTTATTCTGTTTTGCTGAAAGTGAAATGAAAATTAATTAACTTTTATGGGCCTGAAATCATAGCTTTTCTCATTGCAGTATAAGAGAAACTTTTTCCCTTATCTTTTTGAAGGTTTATTACGTTTTCAGATGTTTCATTTTTATTTTGAGATAAATATTAAATAAGTCGTCCATCTAATGTAGAAACTTTTTATATTATGTTGTGATTCAATTTTCATTTCAAAATGGTAAGAAAACATAATTTAAATGAATTTCTTATTATTTTTACAAATGATAAAACAGTTTCATTTGAAATGACCATTTCTAATTTGGAAATATCATTAATTATTTTTTTCACTTCAATTTTGATGAATGTTTAAAGATTTCTTAAATGACAGAAAATAAGAAAAAAAGTTATAAAAACTTTATTTTTCTAAAAATTTTATTTAAAAACTTTCACCCATATCAATAAATAAAACGCAATATATGTAACTCTTTTTATATAAAGAAGTTTGTGGAATTTTCATCACATGTTGAATGTTTTTTATTTATGTTTCATTCTGTGTTACGATTAAAACAAGTCACAGAATTTTTTCACTCATTCAACAGTTTATCAACATCAGCTGGGAAAGGAAATGAAGAAAGTCATAAAAGTTAAAAGTTTTTTTCCTCTCATGATTCGCTTGGGAATATGTGCAAGATTGTGAAATAGATTCTAAAAATATGAGTTTTTTTTTAACATGATAGAGTATCGTGGTTGCAAAGTATTTTATGAGAAAATTGAAAAACTTTTGCTCATGTTGATGCGTTTAATTTGAGAAAGAAAATTTTCTTTGCAGTCATATATGTCAGTTTGCAAAATTGAATAAACAAAGAAGAAAATGTTAATTTTCAAGCATCAACAAGAATTTTCTTCTCATACATGTGAAACGAAACATTTGCTTCATCTTGTTGTGTTTATAACAAACACACACACTTGATTTAATTGAAAAACTCATTTATGATGCTTGTTCTCGGTTTGAAAGAATAAACATTGCTGTATAAAGTGCTACTACCATATTGCAATCGTATATGAAATAAAGAGCTTTATGTTGTCATAATCCATAAAAGCTTGTTTCTCTGTTTGTTGATAATCAAACGTGGTTAGAAAGAAAGCTTTTCTATTTAGTCATTTTACTTATAGATTTTCTATCCTCTTTTCTATATTATTCAACAAGTTTATTTTTTTTATCATCCTTAGGCTCAATAACTGAATGAAATTGGACATACATATTTTATTAGTCTTCAATTCTCTTTTATTTTTCATCTTACATTTGAACAAATATAATTCTACTTATGATTTTACCCTTTTATTTCGTTGACAGAAAATCTCCAATATTTGCGTCTAGGGGATAATGACTTACATATGATACCAAGTGAGTCATTAAGACCTTTACATCGACTGCGGCATTTGGATTTGAGATCGAATAATATCAGTTATATTTCCGAAGATGCTTTTGTTGGATTTGGTGATTCCATAACGTTCCTTAATCTTCAGAAAAATGAGTAAGTCTTATGAGATTACTAAATGATTTCTTTTTATAGAAAAAAAACATTACATTTTTCCTAATTTAAAGCCAAAGTAGAAAATTTTATGTTAATCAAAAATAAAATAAAATTAATGCTTGTTGGTTGCATAATTTCATTAATATTCAATCAAACATTGAATTATGTTAAAATTCTTTGATTATTTAAATTTTATGACTTTTAAACATTCTGATTGTGAACGAAATAGATAAAAAGTCCTAAAAGAATAAATTTTAATACTGTGATTCAATTAGTCCAATTAAAATTCTAAGAGGATGAAAATTGTTCAACTTTTTTCATTATGTTGACGAGAATTTTTCATTTGATAAATTACTCAAATTGTATTTTTTTGTTGAGGAATAATTATGAAAAATTTCATTTGCCAAAAAGTTTCAAAACTAAAAGCAAACAATAGAGAGGCAAAAAATGAGCAAAAGAGCGCTCAAGGAAGGCCTCTTTACGCTTGAGGGGAAAATTCATTCCGAATAATAATGAGTTGATAAAAAATAAATTTATGAAAATTTTTAGAGTACGCACGTACGGTCGAAAGAACCTTTAAAATTGGATCTCAAAAATATTAACTTTTTCAAGTGTTTCTTGAGAAAAATTTGGAGACAGTCTTTTCATCAAAAAAGAAATAGCAGAACATGTGAAAGATTAAATTGGCTTTATATTGAAATGTTTTTTCTCTGAAAGGTTTGTTCACAGCAAGATATTTTTTAATAAATTTTTCTTCATAAAATTTTCAATAGCATCAAAACACTACCTGCGATGGTATTTGAGAATCTAAATTCATTGGAAACGTTGAGCATTCAAAATAACAAGCTTACACGAATACCCGAGGATGTCATGGAGCCAGTAATTGATACATTGCGTGTAGTCGACATTATGGGTAAGTCTGAAACCAGATTGTAGTTTAATTATCCTTTCAAGGCAATGATCTTGATTGCTGATTTCATCAAGATTTTACTACTTTTTTGTAATGAATTTTTCAAATCTATCGAGTTGAGATTTCCTGTTGAAAATTTAAAGATTTTTCTTTAAATAAATGATACAGGTCACAATTCTCAAGGTAGAAAATCGACTGAGTAAAATCAATGTTTTAAAGCGAATTGCCTCAAGTAATCAACAAGATTTTTTCCTTTTATTCACACGATTTCACATCAAAATTTGTATTTTTCTCGCTAGGTTAACTTTCTTATATAAGAGAAACTCTTTCAAATTTGTTCCATAAATATTAAATTTTTCTGTCTCTCTTCATATGTATGTGTATATTTGCTATGATACAGCAATTGTTGTTCCAAAAAAATAAAAAACAAAGGCAAAAAGTAATTGAAAAATGAGAAAAATTACGTGAAGTGAATTCATCCGCATTTTCCAACACATTGATTGCATTTTCTCCTTTTCTAAATCATTTCCGATGACAATGAAGTAAACACATATGTATAGTCCATACAATATATGATATAATTTGCCAAGAGTCTATCTTACAAAAAATGTTATTTTTAATTCTGAGCACGTGAATAACTGAACATTTTCCATTCGATCTCTTGATTATTAAGGAAAGAAATGAAAAGAAAATAAAATATAATTGCGTTTCAACCTATCTACTGAGTATGAATTGAATTTGATTGGCTATAAGGGATAGACAACATAAAAAGAAGTTACTTTGTTCAATTCCATTTTAAATGGAAAATCAAATTCATCTTTAAGAAATAAAAAATTTTAGAAATTTCGATTCAATTAAATAAAGAAATATTGTACATCTTTGAGAATATAGATAAAAATGTTTACTTCAGTTTCACCATGAATTTTTAATGCTCATAATGCTTGTGGCAATTAGCTTAATTAAGTCAACGTAAAATATGTAACATTACATGGACGCACGAAAATTACTTGTTTCAGTTAGCCCATAAAATTAATTGATACAAATTTATTTTATTTAATAAACATAAATAGATAATCCACTCATATGTTCATGTGATCTGATATGGTTTCCAAATCTACTGAAAGAGCTGAAGAATCGTGATGATGAAATGACACAAAAAAAGCGACCCATGTGCACAATGGTGAATGAACATCGAGAATACTTTGTACAGAATATGCCGCTTGAGAGAATGAACTGCATTGGTAAGAGTCTGGGTGGTGCATTGAGTAGCAACAAAGCAACAATGGGAATAACTTTTACAATGATTAATTTAGTTATAGGAACAATGAGTGCTTGCTTGATATAAATGTGAATAAGAACTTTTTTGTTTCTCGCTTTTTAAGCTTTTTTTCATTAAAAATTAATTTTAATCATCGCATACATACAAATAAATCTTTGTTACGTGTCCCATAGTTTTCCTTTTTTTAGAACATTAAAAGTTTCTTTCCAAAAATTAATGCTCCAAAATAAGTCGTAAAAAAGAAAGAAAAATTAATTAACAAATTTGTAGTGCGATAATATTGATTTTTTCCATAATTTAGAAACATTAAAAGAAGAAAATTAGGCAAGAATGTTCAACACCAAATAAGAATGAAGTTAAAAAATAAGTATATAATACAAATATCAAAAAATAAAGGTATTTTAAAAGTTTAAAAAAAATTATGAGCATGAAAAAACGACTAACAAAAAGTTTTAATTATTTTATTTGAGCTATAAGAAAATTTTTGGATTAATTAATTTTGTGACTTGTACGAAAGTTTTCTATCATAGTTATTTAAAAAGGAAAAAATTTTTTGAACGTTGAAGTGTTTGGTGGTAGAGATTGATAAGTCATGACTTGATTTCAACTTTTTAAATATTTTCTTTTGACTGAACTTGAATTTTTCACCCAAAAGTTCTTTCTAATCAATAAAACCGCAATAGAAACTAAAATAAACTTATAAATTGTTTATTGATTGCCGAATGAGTAAATATAGAAAAAATTCTAAATTTATATTAAACGATAAAATTGATTTTATGTTATGCAACTCTCTATCACTTAGATTTCAACAAGAAAACTTACAATTTATTTATGTTATTCTATTTATATCAAAGCAAGAAAATTGATCCAGAAAAGATTTTTAATATGTTGCTAAAATTATAAATTAAAAAATGTTGATAGATTTCTTTTATTCAGTGTCAGTGATAAGACAAATCTATCGACATGGTCTTCAAACTAAAAGTTGTTGCTCGAACATAAAAAGTAAAAAAAAATTAATACAAACTATTTAATGATAAAATTATTGAAAAATCTTTATTGTGAATAAGACATGCTGAAATATTAACATACACATATCTTTAACGATACATATCAATTTTTGAGAATTTTTCTTCATCGTGTTTTTTCTCTAAACGAATTAAAGCTTTCTAAATGTGTTTTTTCAAAAATGTTTATTGCAAAAAGAAATTTAATGAAAAGAAGAAAAAGTTTTTTCATGCAAGAAGAACGAAAAGATCAACTTTTCTTAGCTAAGAAAATTAAAAGAAGTGGTTTCATCATATCGCAATATCTGTCTCAATTTATTTTTCTCATGAATATAAGCCGCAACATTTATTACTCTAAAAGGAAGAGAAAAACTTTTAATGCCAATTAAAAACATATTTTAGGATATTGCCTGTGGCATACATAAATTTTTCCTTTTTATTCTAACTGTATTATAAATTTAAGATGAAAGACAAAAATTCTTTTTTAAAAATATTAAATTAAAGTTGTCAATGATTGATCATCTTTCGTATGTATCAAAAATAAGTAAATTTATTGATTGAATTCTGTCAATTGCTAAAAATAAAATAATTCTTTCTCTTCCTATTGCAAATTTTATTGAATATTTCTTAAATCTAATGTCAAAAAGTAAAAAAAGACGTGATATTATCAATTTCAAAAGAAAAAATTTAAATGTCTATAAGAAAATTTCTATTAGGACGTAAAGTTTAAAAAAAAGTTTAGCAGTGAGAAAAAGAAAAATGGTAACCAAAAAATGTGATGGAAAAATGTTAAAGTCCTTTAAAATTGTAAGAATTTTTTTCGCATTGTAATTTTGAATGATAACGAGTCACACGTCATGAGCCTGACGTTACAAATGAGGAGCGAAGCAGTGGAAAGATTTGAAGTTTGTAACATTAAAACATATCATTATTGCATTAAAGTAAATTTAAGCTATTGCTATTTTATACACAAAAATTAAAAAAGTAAATTCAAGTTCTTTTATTTCTTGAAAATTCCAAAACATATCGAAAAAAAGTGAAAAATAAAATGCATATCTTAGATTGTAAGTCAGATATAAAGAAAACCAAAAATAAACGATACATATCAAGCATAAATTTATTGTGACCACTTTATTGTGTAAAATTAAAAGAAATCAATTTTATAAGACAATTTCATCATTATTTTCTTCTCTATAACTTTAACATGAATTCTCTCTGTGAAAAATAAAAAAAGTTATTTAAATTTTAAGAGAAAAAAGTTAGTATAGCATTTAAGAAATTATAATGAGCTAGATAAAGATGAAAAAAGGAAAGAATTTGTTTTATCATTTCAAGAAATAAAATAAAATTATTTTTATGGTCTTTTCAAGGTACATATGATAGCTAGAAATATCCAAATAACCAATCCATAAAATACATTCAGAAATTACTATAGTCATGATAGAGAAGCATGTGTAGATGATGAAATAGAAGGATGCCAAATGCCACTCTTTCATCCTTAGGTCAGGTCAACTTGGCATCCTTTATCTTATCATATATGACATCCCTCATCATAAGTCATATTTGAACCATTCCAAGAGAACAAAAATTATTTTTTATATTCATCCAATCACTCAATTATTGCTTTTTCCCACATTCATATACAAATGCATGAAACCAAGCTTGGTTAGTTAAGTCTATTAAAAAAAAGTACTTTTACGAAATGATGCTATAAAAAAATATGTAAAGTAATGAAGAAAAGAAAAATTCAAGGAAAAATTTGTTCTTTAATGTTTCTAAATGTGAAAAAACTCAATTTTTTGAAATCAATAAAGAAGAGAAAATTCGAATAAAGTGAAAATCAAACAAGAGAAATTTTTGATTCCAAATACGATCAGATGTACAATTATCACACCAACAAATGTTGAATTGCCAACACAATTGCCACCATTACCAGCCGCTGTCAAAATCGCACCTCTTTCTCAGGCAAGAAAGCGATGTGCCTATGAAATGAATGGAATGGATCGTAAGTTCTCTTTTTCATTCATTTTGTATCAAAAAATAAATAAGATTAAATTACAGTCGTGTTTTACTTTCAACTTTTTTATTTCAGCTGTTGAATTATTATTCATGAATAAGTGATCTTCTTTCAATTAGCTAATTTATAAAATCATTTAAATAAAAAATAATTCCTTGGCTTTTTTTGATATTCAAAATCTATAAAATTCAAGTTTGAATATTTGTTTAATCCCATCAATTATTCAAAGTGAACATGAAAGCAGTTGAACAATTATTAAAAATGTGCTAAAAGATTTTTTAACAAAAACATGGCAGAAACGAATGCGCTTTATCGTCGTAAAGTTAATCGATTTTCTCTTCTTGTAAATAAAAGATTGTCAAAGAGAATTAGTGTTACTTGACTCTTTATATTACTTGATTTAAATGTAAGTCAAGTAACTTTGTGTTACGTTTTTATCCTATAATAATATATTTGTAACAGGTATAAATCATACAGTTTTTTCATACAATTACAGAATTAATTGAAAAAAAATGTTTAAGTGGTATACTCCATTTATACCTGTTATAAAAGGGTGAAATCGGCCACTGAAAGTTATCTTGCCCCTTAAATATATGCAACACGCAATTTTATCATATTTGAGCTTTTAATGAAATTTTCAGCTTTTCAGAATATGGACAAAAACTATTAACATGATTAAGAGCGATTAATTTGTTATCATAAAAATGGTAATTATCGTGTTATCGACTGATAATAGCTCTTTTTAATCTAATAAAAATGCTGTTTATCTTTTATCTATGAAAATTATCAATGAAAAATTTTCACGTTCTGCAACATTCTATCAGTTCCATTGTTCGAGTTAAGACACAAAAAAATTTAAGCAAGTGAGAAGAACAAAGAAAAAGGAATAAAAAGGGATATAAAAGGATTAAAAGTTTCATTTCTTTAAGGAGTTTAGAGTAAACTCATAAATTTAAATCGCATGAAAATTCAGAAAGTTGATTTAAACGATAAAACGTACAATTCAAAACGAAACAGATGGTAGGAATTTATCAAAGTCGAAAGTTCTTTTTGTCTTTCTTTAAAAATAACTTTTATTATAATTTCAAAATTTTATGCAAGAACTTTTTAAATTTCTTTAAAATGACAAGTTATTGAAAAAAATCCCTAAAAAATTTAATTATTAAACAGTTATAGAAAATATCACAATTGCACAAATAGCTCTCATTGCAATAAAATATTCGGAGTAATTTTCATTATGTCAATTGGTGGAATATTTATTGGTTCAATTATCTTGGCATTCATACGAGCTGATATGATTCCTATCGATTTTAACAATCATAATCATATCATGAATTTGTAAGTATCTGTGAATGACTTTTATAAATTTTTGATTAGATTATGATGAATGTGAAAGTAATGAAAAGTATTATGGATCTTTTTTTTTGTATTCCGCAAATTTTATTTATTTTTGATAGATCTGAAAATGCTTTGACTTCTTCAAATGAAATCCCAGTTATGCCAAGTGTTGACAGCTCAAATGAAGATTTGACTACTGAGAGTTTAAAAATTGAAGAAGTTTTAGAGACATTAAGTGATGTTTTTGATGAATCAACCACAACAACAACTGAAGAATATCAAAATACCAAAGCGAAAGATGAAGATTCGAAAGAAAGTACAGCTGAAAGTAATCCTCCAATAGAAGAAAATAGTACAACAGAGTCCATTGAAACTTCAGATACAGAGACAACAACTGAAGAAAGCACTTCTACTACAACTCCAAAAAGACCAAATAGTTGTACTCTATCAATGTCTAATAATGATAGCGATGTTTGCATAATTTCATGCTCAGAAGTTTCATCTTCATATTTATCATATGATATCAATGAAACTCTTGAATTACACTTGAATGTAAGTAAAATTTGAAACTAATATTGTCATAAATTAAAGAAACTTTTTTAAATAGGATTATGAAGATTGTGCAGTTAATGAATTTGATTTGGATTTAAAAAGAATTGATTTTGATGATGGTAATGTTGATGTAAATTTCCTAGCAGATTTACAAGTTTCAATTCATTATCTAACAATCAAAAATTCAACAGTAAGAAACATAGCTTCAGACGCTCTTGTTAATGTTAAAAAATTTGTCATCGAAAGTACATTCGGCGAATTTTTTTTCGCAAGGGAATCATTCAAAGGACTTTCAAATATTGAAACTCTTCATTTGTCAAATTTTGAAAAGATTGATTTTGTTAGTGTATATTCTTTAAATCCAATGAATAATTCACTTAGGGAACTAAAAATTAATAATGTGAGAAATAGCTGGAACGTTGACAAACTTCTAATGAACACAACTTTGTTTAAAATTAAAACAGTGAATTTTCAAAATAATAATTTTGATGATTTAACTTTCAATGCCAGCACATTTTCACGTGTTTGTGGAAGTATCAAAACTTTGAACCTCGACAATTGCAAGATTAAAAATCTGAGTGCTGATGTTTTTGGTTATTGTCCATTTTTAACATTACTTGAACTAATGAATAACAACATTGAGACACTTCCTGTTGGAATTTTTGATAATTTACCATCACTTAAGGAACTCTATCTTAATAATAATAAATTCACATCAATTCCTTATGGACTTTTTGATGCTGTTTTAAATTCATCAGAAATTAAGAACATTGACTTGTCAAATAATGAATGGCATTGTGATTTTGATATAATTTATTTAAAGCAAATTCTAACAACACATGGAAACATAATAACAATTAATGAGTGCGAAACGCCTGAAGAATTTAATGGTTTGATTATAAAAGATTTGTGGTGTACATTTGACTCTTGTACAATTTATTGCGAGAATTTATTCAATAGTGAGGATCTATCAAATTCATTAGTTGCTTATAATGAGGTAAGAATAAAGGAATTTATATTTATTTCATATAAATTAGACCTAATTATTTCCTTTTAACAGGTAAATTGCGCTCATGTTCATTTGAGAATTCGCAATCAATCATTATTGAATAAAATTGAATCAAATTGGTTATCACATTTGAAATTCAATATTCATTCGTTGAGCATAAGTAAATCGTATATTGAAAAAATTGAAAGTGAAGCATTTAATTCAGAATTTTTTGAAAAGCTAATTGAACTTGAAATTTCTGAAAATGAATCTGATCCTTTCATTATATATGCAAATTCATTAGCTGGATTGAAATCACTAGAATCTTTGAAAATTGAAAATGCAGCTGTAATTACTTTGACATCTGGAGATAGGGATTTTTTAGAACCTCTTAAAGCATCACTCTATGAATTGAGCATTACAGGCATAAAGAGCAATTTAAAATATTATGACATTTTTGAACGCTATAAATTTGACAAATTGAAGGTTTTGAAAATGCATGGAAATTCATTTTCAAACTACACTTTGATGGAAAATTCATTCTATGCAATGAAAGACAGTTTAGAGGAAATTTATTTAAACGATTCTCAAATTTCTAAAGCTACAAATGCTGCATTTTCAGAATTTCATCAATTAAAAGTTGCACACTTGGAAAATAATGAATTGGCGTTCTTAAGTTCAGAATTTTTCGGCGATCTTGTGAATGATTCTGAGTTTCAAGTTTATTTGTCCGGCAATCCTTGGAATTGTACATGTGGCATTTCGCATTTATTGGACATTATTAAAGAAGAAACTGTCATTTGTGATTCACCTAAAGACGTTAAAGGATTAGAAATTACAATTTTGGATGAAATGTGCAGAAGCACAATAACAGAAACATCACTAAGTGCCAGCTATAATTCATCAACGATTACAGAAGAAATGAGTTCAACAGAAGAAACTACAAAAAAAAACACAAAAACTTCGGGAACTTTTACTGTATCATCTACAACTTCTACAACATCCGAAGAAATCACCACTACTTCTTCAATTACTAAAACTACTACAACTACAGGTAGGAAAAACAAAAATAATTTGTAGAAAAATTTTACATATTTTTAAATTATTTCATTTAGAATCAACTACATCAATTACAACAACTGATTCAAGTAATAACACAACATCGACAAATGATGAAAATATTTCAGATACAACAACGCTAGAATCTGGAGAAGAAGAAGAAAACACATCACCATCTGATAGCACTGACGATCAAAATGATACAACTGAAAGTTCTACTTTACCTATAACTGATAACACAACAGATCCATCTATTTTTACCACGAAAACCACCAAAACATCAATAAAACCATCCTCATCATCAACTCAATCAATGACAACTCCTTGCGTTTATACAACACCGCCTGTTTCTCAAAGTACACCAATAGGTTCAGAATCAATAATTGTTCAATGTTTTGAAACTGGCATAAATAATTCAGCAGCAAATTTAGAAAGACTTTTGACAGGATTACAACTAATTAGAACATTAAATTCACGTGATCCAATTACTATTTTTCGTCCAATTATATCATTTGATATAAAAACATCCTCTAATCATGAAGAAGTGATTGTAGAATTTAAAGAAGGTTATGATGATGAAATGGTACTAGTTTACTATCCATCTATGGAAGATCCATTTAAAGAGAAAGATATGAATGCTGGAAAAGATATTGTCAAATGTATTTCAGTAACTAATCCAATAATTATCGTTAACCAGCTATTACCAGACACTATTTATAATTTTTGTGCATTATATAGAAACCCATATCATATGATGATCACTCCGTTTCAATGTAAATCTCATATATATTTGCAAGGACATCCATGGCTTTATGAAGAGCAAAAGGCAATTATTATCACTTCCTTTATACTTCTCTTGCTTCTTGCTCTTATCATTGGCGTAATAACGACTTATTTCCTAATTCGAAGAATGCCAACATTGATAAGAGGAAGTAAGCGTGTAGTGATGGTTAATAATCGAACAAAAGAAGTTATGATACTTCCACGAACTAATAGTGATGCAACAAGCAACAATTCATGTCGTAAAGAATCAATTCCACCAATTACTGCTGAACCACCAACTTATTTGACTCCATTGCCACGTCAATCATTTGATAATAGGTAAATTATTTTTTTGTAATTAATTTTTTAATAATTTCTTATTATTCTATAGACCACCATTTGTACGAAGCAATTCAGATACAAGTATTAAAAGCTATGTTTCAGTCTCCCGCTTGCCACCACGCTTCTCACAGGTTTTCCAACGCAGCGACTTCGAATGCGATTCACCGAGACGCTGCGGGAGCTATCCTCATTGCCACCCATCAGCACCATGTTGTCATCAGCACTCTCCTGAGTTGCCACCGCCGTTGCCAAGACGTTCTGTCGTTTCAACCGCATCCTCTACACTTCGTTCGAATGCATCTACCGCTGAGATTGGAAAACCTTTATCGAGAGCAAGTGTTCATAATTCAACCTACAGGCGGCATCCAAGACCCATTGAGATCGAGCACGAAAATCATTACAATTTTATCATATAAGCTGCGTGTGCCAGAATGCAGCTGTTTAATCCAGAAAAATATTTATTCTTTTTTTGTTGTATAAAAACATTGAGATTAATCATAAAATATTTTATTTTATCATGAAATTATCCAATTATTTCTAAAAATATTTATCTACTTTAAAATAAAATTGTATAAGAGAATTTAATCAAAAAAATTGGCTAATTGGCATAAAACAACTTTTAACTAACTTCAAAAATTTTGCTATAATCAAGATTTCTGTAAATTGTGTCAGCAAAACAAAAACACAAATAAAATAAAAAAAATTATTTCTCTCCATAGAATGTGGAAAATGTTTATGATTTTAAACAATGAAATGATATGAAAAATAAAAGTTTTATTGTGCTGTTTCAACTGAATAAAAGTCAGTCTTTGTTTATCGAAGGGAGTAAAATAGCAAATGAAGAAGCGAAGCGAAAGAGACAAATGGTTTTTCAACCGAAACGAAAATCAACTTTTCATCGTCATCTCTGCAAATTTGAATAAGTAAACGAGTTATAGTGAGAGATAGACAAAAATGAATTTTCTAGTTTCAATTTCATTTCATTGTTCTCGGTAGTGCCAAAATAAAATTTTTCACATTTTTATAGCAATTTGCATGTTGATTTTTTTTAAAATAAAAAGAACTAAAAATAATTGAAAACGACTATGAATTGAAAGATGAGAAAAAGATTCAAATTTTCAACAGCTTTAATTAAATCATCGTTAAAATGTTACTGTGTGTATCTGTTGCTGTTGATTTTAACCTGGAAATTCACACCTGTTACATTTTTCTCTCTGCCTTTTGCTTCTTTCTCTGCTCGTTCACTTGCACTAACCATCGCAATAAAATTGTAAATTTTCTGTTAATCTCGCTCACTGTTTTCTTTGCAATAAATTTCTTTCATTAAACATTCAAACATTGTAGCATAATTTGCATGTACTTTGAATAAAAGTACTCGTAACCAGATGATTCCGCACTCATCTTCAATCGCGTTTATTAAGATGTTGTACAAAGTCATGAAATAATCCATTACATTATGCTGCTGTTTACTGCTGTTTAAACAGATTATAACTAGTTTTTTTACTCACGAAAAAAAATAAAAATAATTGTAGTGGCAAGTAGAGAGATATATAGCTCATTGCTTAAATTCACACATATTAAAAACAGCAGGAATACTTGTAACGACTCATATCACTCGACAATGCATGCAACTGTAAGAAAATACAATTTTCTACTATATTGTGAATCTTTTTGCATGAACGAGAGACAAATGCATAATAAATAAATTTTGGGAAGTATTTTCCTTCATTCTTGTTTTACTCTATTTAATTTTGTTTGCTTACTTTATTTTCATCACTGTTTCATGATGCCAATTAAATTTTTCTTATGTGTACGAATAATTTTTTCTCTCTTGCATATCATTCATTGCACTATAAATTCCGTCATCATCAGCTATAATATGAATAATTATAATAGAACGCGGTTTAAATAAATAACATTTTTCATTTCTCTATGTGTAATGAGATATATTGCTTATTACCTTCTTTTCCCAGTGAGTTTTAGGTTTTTTAACAAAATCTTTTAACGTTTTGTTTTTAATTTAAATTTTAAAAAATCGTTATTTTTAAATATTTATTTTTTCAGAAAATTAAGTTCTTGATTAAGTCTATGTAAGTCAATCAATCATATTAGAAAACATTTTACCCGCTAGCAAGAAGAAACAAGAAACAACAGAAAAAAGGAATGAGGAGAGAGGAGAAACCTTTTTTTTGAAACATTCGTAGAAAAATAATTTATTTTTAAAACATCATCACATGAATACATGAGAAATTAGATATAAAAAAAGTGAAATAATTTTTTTCTTTTCTACATTTTAATATTCTTACTTACATACTTACTTATTTTCTTTAACTTATGAGAAAAAGGCATTCACGATCTCTTAGCAGACATCAACACATCAGCAGTTATTAACAAACTTGCTAGTGATTTCTTAGTGATCGGTTTTGTGTGGTTAAGTTTAAAGAAAAATTTCTCAGAATGGTACATTTCTTGTGATTACTTTTTGTTCTTCATTTTCCATCATTTCTTCTTTTCCTTCCATATTGTCCATAATTATCAAATAAAAAGGATGAACTAGGAAAGGAACAACTTGCACGTAAGTAAAACTTTTTCTCCTCTATGAAGTTTGAAAAGTGTAAAAAAGTTTCCATAATTAAGAAATAATTAGCAAAATTAAATTTTTGCTTTAAGGCAATTGATTACGCAATTATGAAAGGAAAAAAATATTAAAGCACATTGTAGTTCTATTATTAAACTACCTGGTATTTTTTTGTGTCTGAAATAACAAGAAAAGCATTTATGAATAATGGAGTGAAGTGCGATAGGTCACAAGAAAAAAAAGTGAAATTTATAAACAATTTTAAATCAATTAGCAGACAAATTTCGTGCAAAAAACTCAATGACTCTTATAAATTCTACAAGGATAGTTGTCTAAATTTTTTTCTATTCTTATAAATAGTCAATCACAATTATTGAGTAATATTTCTGTCAATAAAATTCATTTATGGTTGAAATATGATATATTGGCAATTTTTATTGATTTCAAAACTATACCTAGTAATGTCTATCATCCCCTGAAACATTAAGCAATATTTCTAAAATTTGAATTCAACCAGGGTTTCTGTTAAATGCCTGTCTATAGAAATTTGATTTGCTCAATGGAGCTAAATTTAAAACATTACTCTACATGAGCTCTATTTATCGCTGCTTATTGAATAAATATCTCGTAATTCTTACTAAATATTCAATAACCACGTAAAAAATGACATAAAATGCTCGTTGGTATCACATTAAATTTCGGACGGATCAATTTTCTGTACCGCGAGCATAATAAAATTCAAATCAAGCCCATAAATTCATGAGCCATGAAGATAAATTTTTGTAACTTCACTGAGATAAAACGAATTTTGTGTTTTTCTTCTTTTTAGTTCTTAAAAATGCCTTCGATGCCTTCGATCAAGAGAAAAAAGGATGCATTTCATCAAATATGGTAATTTAGTCATGTTTATTTTCTTATACATAAAAAAAGTTTATCGATGATGTTACATGTTGAATTTTAAAATTTACTGTTGTATGTTTTAGGTCGGAACAATTCTGTCAATGTTAGGCCATCAATTGGACGATAAAATGCTTAAAGAAATCATTGATGAAGTTGATGCTGATGGATCAGGCGAACTTGAATTTGAGGAATTTGTTCAATTGGCAGCTAGATTTTTAGTAGAGGAAGATGCCGAGGTAAAATATGGCAAACACAATCTTGATTCTTTAATTAAGATTCGAGCAATTGTGTATAATTGGGCACTTTAGCTTATGAATGCTCTCTTAAACTCGAGTAACAATTATCCAACCAATTTATGCATAAATGTCTTGCTTTAATCTTGATGAGATTTATCTTAAATTATTAATCTTTTCAACATGAATTAAAATATATTGACTTGATGGTGACTACAGGCTATGCAGCAGGAACTGAAAGAAGCATTTCGATTGTACGATAAAGAAGGTAGGCACATGCCAAGCATGCTGTTGTGCTAATAAGTATCGCCTTATATGTTTCATCTAATCATTTCACAAACACTCATAACAGTGACTGCCCACGAATTCACTGCCGCCACCGTATTGTGTGAAAGAGAAATGAAAGACATGTGTTTGAATGTTCATTTATATTATATACACGTGACTTCAATATCTACTTAGCTGTTTCACTTATTATTAATCAGTACTATTAATTTCTTAACTCTTTCTTTACCAATTTTTTTCTTCACTCAATGTCGCAAAGCTAACAAGCACATGACACGATACGATTTTTTTTATAAATGTGTTTGAAACGAAAAATTGTTTTCGTTATAGACAACAATTAATAGCATTTTCATAATTTTATCTACACATTATGTTACTGCTGTTGTTGGTGCAAAGTAAAAAATTTCTTTCTCTCTTTCTTTCATATACATTTTATAGATCATTTCGTAATGATTGCTTTATTTCTTTTTTTCTCTATGAGATTCCAAGGAAAAGAAGAAACCTAAATATGTAACATAAGAAAGAGAGTGAGAGAAATGTGTGTATACGATATAAGTAGATGTGAAAAATCGACTAAATTTTTTTAAAGGGAACTCAGTGCAATAATTAGCGCGATTTTTCATGCTTGTAATTCATTTTGCTAAAAAGCGCTTGAGGCTAATTTTGACTTGAATTTAAAATAAGGTAAATTTTTATCTTTACAAAAAGTTTAATTTGTCAAATTTGAGCGACACTTTTTGATTATCTTTTATACATTAATCTAATCTAATCAAACTTTGTGTCAAAATATTGAATTATAAATTGCATTTTATTAAGGAATGTTATGTAAATTATTTTGATTGAAGTTATCAGCATAGCAACATAACATTCAATTGGTTCAGGGAAAAATTTATAAGGCTTTATTCAAAGAACATTTCATAAGAGGATTGATAACTAAATTTCTATGGTTTGGTCTTCCAAGTTCTTTGAAAATTTTATTAAATTCCCATGATTTGGTAAAAGAAAATTGTGTAGGTTGTGACCTATAGTAAGAAAAACAAGCATCAGGTGTTGATATTATAGGATTTTTGTGTTTTTTCACATAAAAACTTTTACCTATTATAAACTTAATGTAAACATATGAAAAACATGTCAAAGCAAAAGCTTTTTAAATCATTCATTTAGAAACCTTCCAAGAATTCAGGTGAATGAACAAACTGTTTGTGACAATTTTTATTACTTTTGTTTATTTCTGATCCTGAAAACATTAAATTTTTAAAACAGCATGCATCATTACTTATTCCATAATTCCTTCTACCTTGATTTTTTCATCTCCATGTAAAATCGTGTTAAAAATAAAATAAATCAATTTTTTATATTTTTAATAAAATCAAATAAAATCTCGACAGCAATAAATCTTCATTTATGTATGAAAGAAAAAGCAGCAACTTGAATTTACATTACATTTATTTCTCTCTCTCTTCTTATTTTTTATTACTCTCATTCATAGGCAATGGCTACATCACAACAGCTGTGCTAAAGGAGATTTTGAGAGAACTCGATGATACTCTTACAAATGATGACTTAGATGCGATGATTGAAGGTGAATAACGTGCACAATTTATAATTTCTGGAACATTGAAAATAATCTTCTTTTTTCCGTTTACTTACACATTGATCAAAAGAAATTGACAGTGATGGTTCCGGTACTGTAGATTTTGATGAATTTATGGAGGTTATGACAGGTCAGGAATTTTATTTCCATCAGATGATGTTGCTGCTGCTGCTTTTAGCATCAAGCAAATATTGCTACAAATTATTTATTTTTAATCTCGCACGTTTTTCTCATTTTTTCTCTCTAGGCGGCGATGACTAAATTAACTGCTACAAATAAACAGCCGAATATCACAGACTTTCATCACATTACCGACACTTAAGAATCATCAGTCGTTATGTTCAACTTATTTAAAAATTTATTTATTGACTACGCCTTTCTATCACGCTTTCTGTATCTCGATCTATTAAAGAAAGCTAACATATTATGATATTTATACATGAAATTGGCAAAAAAGATTTATAAACAAGCAAATATTGTATCTAAATGTAATAAAACATTTTATCATTTGATGCCAATGTTTTGAGTTTTCTCTTTCATTCATCAGTTTTATTTTTGTCTTCATTAGTGGGTTATTCGACACTTTTATTTATTTTTAATTGACAAGAGGTGGAAAATTTTAGTTAATGATTAAAGTTGTTTCTGTAAATTCATAAAACCTTGAGTAGTAAATAAGAAATTTTTAATTTATCTTTTTATATTCACTATAATAATCTGCAAATTTATATAATTTCAGTATAAATAGTAGAAAATTACTCAATGTGTCCACACCTCGAAAAAATAGGGTTCGTAAATTTAAAATAATGCAATTCTATCTTAGAAATTGTAGCTGTTGATTAAAAAAGCAGTGACAGCGTTGAGTCGGACATTATAAGTTGATAATATGTTAACTAGTTTCTTCACTCACTTTTAAAAGTGTGACAAATTCAAAAATATATTTAAATTAATATCAAAATAGAATTTATGACATGCAATAATATGAAACTGCTCTAGAGCAACTGTTTAGTATGTAAAAATTTATAAATATTTGATTTTAATGTATGCTAATTGGCACATGTGTAAATTATGAATTAACTGGATAAGACAGCTTAATTGCCTACAGCATATCACAAATCAAGATAACTTAGTGTGTTAATCTTATGATAGATTAACAAGTCAGTCAAAAAGTAAACTAAATTAATTTTACTTTATAGCTGATGACAATTTTTTTTTATTCGGAAAATTACTGAATCAGTCATATATAAAATTTACTTTATAAAAATTTCATGAATCATTGTTTATTGATTTATTTTTATGTGATGTTTCAAAGGGAATTCTTCACTTTCCGTTCATTCTTCTTTTTTTACTAAGAAATATTTTTTGAATGAATTTCCTTGAAAAAAAGTAAATTCCATAAGGACGTTGTCTGCTCAATTTGATAACAAAAAAAATGTTTTTGACAAATCTGACACTAAGTTTGTAGAAACAAAATTTCAAAAGAACCAGCCTACGCAATATCACAAGCAAAAGTTCAAACTCAATCACTTATAACAAATTCTGAAATGTTGTTTAATAATTAAAGAATTCATTTACCATTTATGCTTATTAACTTGATTAGTAGCATTTTCATTAACATAATTATCCACATTAAATTGCTTTCAGATACGGAAGTATTTATTGAGATAAAAAGCCAAATCACATTCCAACAAAGAATTATCTCAATTTTCTTAAATCACTTTTGACGCTGGCTAGTTAAGCAAAGAGATTTAATTGCATTTTTTACTTATTTCAATAAATCAGAAAAAAAGAGAGAGTAGAAGAGAGAAAAAGAAATATTAATTATGTAAATCAATGCAATGTAAACAAACTTATTAATTGTGAGAGTGAAAATAAATACAGAAAATTATTAGTATTTATTTGCATACACAAATGCATGAGATACATTAATAAGGTGACAAATATTTTCTTCTCATGATGCTATGTATGAGTGTACATTCGCATGATTTAATCCGTGTCAGCTACTGATCGTAGTAAAGAAGAATTTTTCTCTCAAATTCACAGCAGATGTGTTAAAATTCAGATTTTAATTTCGATATTTATGACAAATTGAGCAAGGAAGAGAATTTTTCGAGACATATGTAAATTAGTAAATAAAAGTAAGCAAGTGTGCGTCTTCATTTCATGATATTTCAAAGTGCGCGACATATTTTTCCAAGAGCATTGCTAGTTGTGGAAGTGAAAGAAGCGAGAAAAAAAAATCTTTTTTTAATTAATTAAACTCCTCTTTTCAGTCTTATTGGGAGCCGCGATCGCGATCAAACCGCCGCTGCTGCGCATTTTTTTGTGTCTCTCTAATTATACTTCGACAATCGAATGCAATTGACTATAAAATTCTTCTTATAGTTTACGTTTAGTTCTATTATTAACAAGAGACACAGAAAAAGGAAAGAATTTTTTTGTGCACGGTGCGTTGTGATTTTTTAATGAAAAGCAAGATTTCCCTTTCGTTCTCGAGAGATTTGTCGACAAGGGGAAGAAAAAAAGAAAATATAAATTTCGCTCTTTTAATTGTTACATTTCAATTGAAACGACAGAGATTTAGTTGAAAGGCATCTGATTGCTAGGTCAGTTCAATTTTTTTCGGTTGTCTATAAAATTGTGAAAGAAAAAGTTTAAAAGTGCAATAAAAAATACACAATTATAAATAACAATGGCTGAAGCAGAATCATCAACAACAGAGGAGAGAAAAATTGGACCAGTAAGAAGATAAAAAATTCTTTTATGGATAAATAGGAAAAAATACTGATACACAAAGTTTTCTCATATTGAGATCACGTAACATGTATCAAGTGAAGTGAACATTTATATTTTTGGAATTTGTTTGCTGACTTTTGACGGCGGTTGTGGAAAAAAATGTAAAAAAAACTTGGAGGCGAAAATATAAACCTTCCAGAAATTGTCATGGAAAATTTTTTTACTGAACTAAAAAATAATTTAAAATTCAGCATTGAGAAGAAGTTTCAAGCGTAGAAAATGTGATACAGAAAATTTTGCCACATAATCTACTCATGTCTTAGGGATGGAAAAAAGATTTGAAAAGTTTTTTTTCATAAGAAAAAGTTCAATTTTTTACCTTTTTTGTATCATGCAGGTGTGATAAAAAAAATCGATATTAATTTATAGTCAGACACACCATCAAATAAAACTTTTAAATCTTAAAAGATTAAAGATGATTCACTCTAAAAATTAAAATTTTGCAAATTCATTCCATGACAGTTATTATTCATTTCCTTTTTATAGTGTGAAATTTTTTTGAATATTTATCAAAATTAATATTTCACATTTCAACAATTGTCACATTAAAAAAGAAAAATGACAATAAAATAATGTGAGAATATCAGAGGAAATTTTTACATCTGTTCCTGCAATTAATACATCAAAAAATATCATACAACAAAAAAACTTTTTTGTGATAATTTTATAAATGCGGAATTCAATAATTTTTATATTTTCATCAAATATTATGCGATAAATCATATTTTCCTGTCTAAAATATTTTTCTCTCTTTAGTGTATATAATTAAAAGTCGTATTTCTAATCTCGTTAGGAGAAACGTTTGCCAAAGATTCTCGCATGCGAGAAAAAGTATAAGCAACCAAGGTGGTGCAATAAAAATCTTTGATATTCAAAAAGTGTCAAAATTTGAAATTTTTTCAAACAAATCAAATCTTTTTTAAAGATTCATTATTATTCTAATCTTGAAATTCAAATTCGGTACCAATAATGAAGTAGATTTAATTACAAATTGTAACGTACAAGTAATTCAAATAAATTTATCAGTTGTACTAAATTTAAAATTTTAAATCTTCAGATCATAACGAAATTTTTAGCGCATTTTTGGAACAACAATGCAGCTTATACATTCACTTTGTTCGGCTGTATCCCGGGCGTCCCTCTGGGATCTCGAAAACTACAATAGCTAGAGACTTCCGGAAGTTATTGGCGGCAAATAGGTTTTTAAAGCTCTCACTAATCACATAACTTGGGAAATTATGAATTAATTTTCCATATTGAAATTTGTAAACAAAATTATTTTCGCGAAGTTGACTGCGATCAAAAAAAATTTTCAGCTGCGCGTAGCCAACTTCGCGTATTTTTGAATTTGATCGTTATTTTCAAATCAACAAAACTATATAAAGACGATTTCGAAAATTTTTAATTAGATCAAGATTATTAGCAGCAATTACATTACTCGAGTTTTCATAAAATATATTTCTATATGAAAATGTAAACAAAACAAGAAATAGGTTGCTGAATTCTTAATTGACTGCTTATTCGCTTAATTTCAATTATTTCATTCGAAACCATGAGTATTACAAATGAAATTTCCTATACATTTAAAGATTCATTATTATTCTAATCTTGAAATTCAAATTCGGTACCAAAAATGAAGTAGATTTAATTACAAATTGTAACGTACAAGTAATTCAAATAAATTTATCAGTTGTACTAAATTTAAAATTTTAAATCTTCAGTTCATAACGAAATTTTTTGTTAATACCATCCTAGATGAAAAGATGGTTAAGTGTCATAAATTATTTATTAGTTGATTCAAAAACTGCATATGTACACGCCATTTAAAGTTACTATTATATTTTTCTTTTCAAACTATAATCATTAAAAAATTAATTTTTTTTCATAAGTTAAAGGAATTTTTTAAAAACAGATATGTTACAATATTTTAATCCATCCACCTACTAAAAATCATTAAATTTAATTCTTCATCTAAATTAATTTACTCGTCTTCTTTTTCCGTCTTTTTGATGGCGAGTAGTAAAGAGAAAATTCATGCTACCGAGAGATATCCACTGATTGAATTTTTTTCTATTCATTAAATTGCCGTTGATTCTGCTGCTACTGCTACAGTTTCTACTCATTGAATGTCACTCAGATCATATAAAAAAAGTTTTATTTGAGTTTTATTGGCATGGAAATTAATTGCAGCTCTGCCTTTCCTTCCTTTACTTTATATACATGTGCTCCCGCTTATTTATATTTTATAAGATTGAGTATAATCTTTCATCTGTAAATGAAATATTTCTTTATTTCTTTGACTAAAATTTATAAAATATTGGAGGAAAAGTTCGCTTAATATCTCTTTAGCAATTTAATTCCTGTCTAACTCTTATTGAAATGTCATTAAATTATGAATAATTAGGAGATAATTTTGTTGATGAATAAACATCAATTTAAGAGAATTTTTAAAGCATTTAATTTTTTGTATCATAAAAACTTTAACATTGCATTCTAAAGGATATAAAATTGAATAGGGTTCATTAAATTAAAAACTTTTACCATCATTGTTTTTATGTAAGTTAATTTACAATTTACATAGCAGAAAAATTGCATTTATAATTTTTTAATGTGACAAAATGAAACTTTTCATTGCAAAAAAGTTAAAAAAGCAGATAGAAAAACTTTCAGTTTGACAAAATTAAAAACTTTTTGTATGTCAGCAACTATCCAATTTTAAACTCTATGTTTCGATCTTAATTAACTTTTGTGTTTTTCTTTGATACAACTAAAACTTCTTTATTTTTCTTGAAATGTAGGAGACAAAATTAAGCAAAGATCAGATGAAAAGTAAGTCAATTGAAAAATTTTTTTTTCTTTCTTGAATCTACATTTTTTGATTTACAGTCTTAAGAGATGCCTTCAACGTATTTGATACTGAAAGAAAGGGCGCCATTTCATTGGACATCATTGGTACAATCTTAGAATTGCTCGGTCATGAAGTGAATGAAGATGAACTTGATGAAATTCTAGATGAATATGATGAAGTATGAGTTAAAGCTTTAATAAATTCATTCAATCATATTTCTGTTGTTTGATTTTTGTAGGATGATACAGGTGAAATTGAATTTGCAGTGTTTGCAAGACTCGCAAGTCGATTTGTAGAGCCCGAAGAAGATTATGATGAATTGAGGAAGGAATTAAGAGAAGTGTTTATGCTGTATGATAAAGAAGCGCGTGGTTACCTTCCACTTGATGAATTCAAGAAAATCTTAAGAGAAATCGACCCAGAATTACCCGAGGATGAGTTAGATGAGATGATTGATGAGATCGATGGTGAGTAATGATATTTACTTGTCTGCAATTCAAAAGTTATTTATGAAATTCTTCTTTTTGTTAGCTGATGGAAGTGGAACAATTGATTTTGACGGTAAGTGTGAAAAGTTGTTTTTATTCAACTACAAATTGAATGTATAAAAAATTGACCAAAAAGTTTTAATTGCCAATTAGGGACTCTTGCATTTTTCAACACTCAATTTAAAAAATTGCACTCGACACAACCGCATAACAGTGTCGAATAATTTTTTCCAAGTGAATAATTTAATTTCAATCGGTAAAAATAACAAATTTAAAAAATTGTATTAACACAACAAAATTCAATGATTTTTCCCTATAACCATTTTTATATGCAAAGAGATAACATAACAATATATTTTATTTCATTGCAGAATTCATGGATGTTATGGCTGGTGGCGATTAGATTTGCTGATCAAACATGAAAACTCACCGATTGTAACAAACAAAAAATTCATAAAACATTTTATTTTTACATCGCGAAAAAAGCATACACAAAAAGTAAAGCACATTTAGCTGATAAGTTATGAAAGAAAAGATTTAATTAAAAAAGTTTTTCAAAAAACAAAAAAACAAACAAACACGAAATGTGAACTTTGTTAACTTTTTATTTTATGAAGAATGCATGCGCAGTTACAGAAAATTTTATTATAATTTTTTTATTTAAAATTGCAAATACTCTTTTTTACCTAAATGTTACAAATTTTTTTATTACTAACTAGGATGGCTCAATAGACCGTTTTTTTGTACTAGAATTATGATTTTTAAAAGTCTCTTAAATATGCAAAAGCATACGAAAATTAACACAATCAATTTAGAATTTTTTTAAGACTCATTCAACCCAATTTCAATAATAATTCAAAGACTAAGAAGAATCTTTTGATTCGATTATTTTTTACTTATAACGGTTTTTTTAAAATTTTTATGCTAAAATTCAAATTTGAATTTATGTTAAAATAACCATCACTTTTTTCTGTTGAGCCATTCTGGTTTGTTAATGAAAGTCAATTGAAGATTTTTTCTCTTTATTTATTTCACTCAATTTCAATTAAATAACTTACATACAAAAATGAAATATTTTCCGCATATATGTAAAAAGCATGCATGGGAAATAATGAGATGTTGAAAGATGGAATAAATTCTCTTTTTTTAATAAAAATAAAACCTTACAAAACCAACAAAAATCATGAATGCATTTTTCAGAATCCAATTCAATTGAAATCATATTATAATAGCGTGCAACAATCTCCCATAGGATTATAAAAATTATTGCATAAATATTCGACATGTGTCGTTGACAATTTGAAACTGCTATTCAAATTCTTCTTTTAGGTGAATGTTGGATAGACATGTTTTGAGATAAAAAAATGATTTTTTTTTGACTCTTTTAGGTCTCATGACAAGAAAGGAATTTTTGTGATAATATGAAAGGTGTCAATGTACCAGTAAATATTTCTTACCTTTTATAAATATGTATAAATTAAATTTTTATAAATCGACTGGGTCATTTGTGTTCCAACATTATTATCTATTAATGGTTCCACTTGAATTTCATGTTTTTCGGATTAACGTAAATTTTATTTTGTCAAGTGAATTGGATCAATGAAAAAAAGTTAACTTGATAGAGAGTGAAATATGACGCAACAAATTTATTTTTTATTAATTGGTCGCATTATTAATTACTCACAAGGAAAGCCAGTCATACTGCTATTTATATATACATGTTCAATCAACGCAATCTGCATAAATGAAAATTAAAACTTTTTTAAACTCATTTATTAACCAAAAACAAACTTAATTATTCCAGTAGATATTACGTCATTTTGATGAAAAACAACATGTTTGTATCATGGTCAAATAATTGAATTTCAGAAACATACAATGTTGCAATTTAATAGAATATTTTTTGCTCTAATTAAAGAAAGAAGAAATTTTCTTATTTAAATTCCACTTTGTGCACATGACAGACTCTTGATTGCAAAATGTTTCATGTTTTTTGCTAAAAACAGAACGGCGACAAAAAATGTCCTCGAGGGCATAAAAGCGGCACATTGCATGTATCAGATACAAAATTTACTCTTATTTTTTAGCAGCCAATCAAGTAATTAAGTGACATACAGTAGCAAGCATGCATATGAGATCACTTACAGTAAACAAGGAAACAGAATTTTTTACGAACCAATTTGCGAAATAAAGGTGTTAGCAAAATATACTAAATGACTTGCATCCTTCATGTTTATATAAACTAAAAGCAACAAATTGTATTCTTTCATGGATTTAAGCATGTGCAAAACAATTATGTCTTTTATTCAAGTAAAATTCACAACAGATAACAGTGAAAAAAGTTTACATTTTGAGGATTTCTTCTCTATTTGTTGTGCAATTTTATGCTACACTCATGTCTTGAGAGATCTTTTTATTGCACAATTCTGAAGTTTCATTGAGAAGTAAAAATGTCGGTTGTTGAGTTTTCAAACTTTTAAAGGTGTTGTAATGAAAGACGAAAGTGTTAAACCTCATGTTATTTAAGAATATAACACTTTAGTATTGAACGAAAAGTTTTTGTTGAAAATAAATCTGATTAAAAAGTTTCTTGCACGTACTTTGATGCTTCAACGACAAAATTCTGTGAAATGTCTCAAAAGCTTCTTATGAAAATTGCCGGAAGGCTTAAAAGTTGTTTTTAGTCAAGAAAATATGTATATATAGGTGATAAAGCTTAAAGTGTTGGTAAAAAGATAAACTGGCCTTAAGAAAAATCATCAATTGTTTTTGGCAAAATTTCATCAAAATCGTAGATATTTTCTAACAAATTTCTTGATTTCTTTAGCATATAACCAATTGAAGCATTAGAATGATATTTATAAATAAACTCAAGGCAATAATAATGAGTATTTCAAAAATTTCAATTCATTAAAATTTAAATTTTTGAGTGCATCCAATAATTTTTTTAAAAATAACCGTCATTTTTTCTATAGATTCGCACATACTTCAAACATTTTTTTAGTGATATCACTTTTTCATTGTTACTAAAACATGTTCTTTTATACTTAACTTAACATTCTTAAGAAACAACCACGAAAAGTGTTTTTAGGAGTAAGTAAATGAAAAAGTCATTTATAAAAGTCAATTGACTTCAACATCTGTTGATATTATTACCATGTGATTTAAATCAATTAAAAATGTCTCGAAATGCTCACCGATAGTATCTACATACGATAATTGAACAAGAGCTTTTTAATGAGTCAATTAGCATAGATGCAAGGATGCAGCAACATTGCATAATATGATTAATTAAACAACAATTCTTTCTGTGTAAGTACCTGCTAGTTTAATCAACACTTTTAATACATGATTAAAAATGAATAAATTCCATGCGTAAATTGTTCATTTATGCCTATATGCGTTGAAATAATGCATTTACGATGCAGGCTTATGAATTGATAATTGACCGACAAACTATTGATCATGGTGTCAATATGAAGGCTACAATTACATTTTTCTCTTCTCATTGCGTCTCTTGAACGCACATTTCACTACGATTTATGCTAACTAATTAACTCTGGCTTGAATTCTACTGAATGAGCGTCACATATTTTTTTATATTGTGCAATTCACTCATAAATCAAAGTCGAAGTCATTACTTTACTTTAGTTTTTTATGACTTTATGGAATCAATTAATAAATTTGCTGTAAAATGTTTCACATTTGAATGGTCAAGATCAGGTTGCAAATGAAATCAATAGCAAAAATATTTTTCATTTGAGTGTGTTAAGAATTTTCATCATATAATGCGCGCGCGTATTGTCTAAGTGAAATAAAAATATTTTTGCTTTTGTTTTCATGAAATTTTTAAAAATATTTAGTGCATCTTATGTGTGCAAGTTTTGAAGTAATAGAGATTTAATTACAATTGTTTTGAACCAATTTTGTGCATTATTAAACACAAAGCATGCGGGAATAACTGAATAACGAGTCTCGCGTTTTTATTGTATTTGTTTCATAATTTTTGAGCAAAATCACACACACACTCGCATGCCATGTCTGTCATATTATAATTTCTCATTGAATAAAAACACACAAACGTTGTTTTTCATTCATTGACATTATGTAATTGGTATTGAAATATGCATATGCCTTGCTAACTTGTGAATGAATGCTCCAATTGTTTTCAAATTGTCATTAGACATCAAATTTCTCATAAACTTCTCTCTCTCTTTCCTTTTCTGCTGAATAATGTAGCGGTTAAACGAAATATTTTTGTCATATCGATCCATAATCTCACGAATTATATTGAAAATTGTGCCGCCTAGAGCTAATTGTGATCAAATTCGAAGACATTTACTAAATTGTTGATAAAAGTTGCAATTTCACTATAACAGCAAAGGCAGAGACGAAAGCACTTTTACAAACAATAGAAATTGAGTTATTCAATGATATTTGAGAGAATATTTTTTGAAGTTTAATAAATGCTGTATGTAATAAGCTCATGTAACAAATAATAATCGAATATGATAATGGAAATGCCTGCATATCGATTTTCTCAGATCTATATGGCAGTTTGTTTTATTGGATTGTGCATTACGGTGAAATGGTGTCTATGGCGAAACCACAGGTCCGTGTTATTACATTATTCTCAATGTCTCATGATATACATGTACTCACTCCCTATGAGAATATTGCAAGATAAATGTGGAATAAATATTGACTAACATTTGCAGTCTTACTATTTTACTTGTATTCTTGGTATTATAAGTTAGTGGCAAAGAAAGACTCTATGTTGTCGTTTTAGTGGTTTATCAATGAAGCTACAATGTAAACTAAATGCTGGATTGTTCAATTATGGTCAGTTTTATTGACATAATTTAATTTTCTACTGTTGAACGACAAACTGCTTCCTATTGTTGTATTAAGAAATTTCATTAAATCTTTTACAATCTACTTTTACTTTTACTATTCAAAAATATTTGCAAATTTTATTGTAGATTATTTTTTTCAAATATTGACCTCAAAATTATTTTTGAAAAATTATCCAATTTTAAACCATCTGAAATCATCAAAAAAGTAATTCACAGTCACATCACAAACAAACCATAAAAAGCACAATTTCATTGCACTCTCCTAACAATATTTCTCAATGGTATTAAATTGCTATACGAGGGACAAATGAGAAAAGAAAAAATTCTCAATTTTCTCCAACCATAAAAAATCTCTTATTTTTTTATCCAATAAACATTGTGAACAAATTGGTTTCAATATTCAACATTTCACACTATGCACTCCTTACATATAGCGAATGGCATGCTCAACATGCTTTATTTTCATCAATGAGGGAAAGAGAGATAGAGAAACTATTCATGCTCGTGTGTATGCAATCGATACGGTGCATACAAAATTTTTAATTATTAAACATAACTTAACACACACTGAATTATTATGAGTTAATAGTTTGTGGCTTGCTCCAAATACCATTATTGGATTCAATTAAAAGATACTATATAGCAGTGCTATACATAAAATACGGTAGCTAAAGCAACTTGTTGGAAGGTCAACAGTCAGAAATGCTCTCGATTCTAATTATTTCGCTTTAATGCAATGCTATTATCGCTCGCACAGTTGCTGTCGAACTATCACATTAAAGCGTAGTAAAATAAATTCGATTTTTCTCACATTTCGAGAGTTTTTCACAAGCTATCTATTCGCGTATCGCATGATGAAGTTGTATTTATGAGCAAATGGTTTTTTAATAGCAAAAATTAGTAGCATGCAAACTTTACTTAAGTTGTACGATCTATGAAATTTACATTTTTTCAATATGTTTCATGACAGTTTATTGATTAGAGCAAAAAATAAATCTTGAATATCAGTAAGAGTAACATGAATATGATTAAAGCCTTTAAGCCGTGACATTGAATTGACAATCATGTTCAAATAATTTTTTTCAACTCTTTTGACAGGAAGCAATTATCTGTCCAATCAGTAGAAATCTATGTCTTTTTTTTAATAAAATCTATTGATTGAATATCACTTTAAGTGCGATGACGAGACACATAATTAAGGCGATAGAAATACAATGCAGAAAAGATACACATTGTATATAATCAAGGCCGTGGCAAACGGCTATTTGGCAAAAAAATGTGTCTTTTGAAAAAATTTCTTCTCATTGAAAACAATCGACCTCTAAGGCATTCGGCAAAGAAAAAATTATGAACTTCTTTTTATTTATTGAACTAAAATGTAGACAGCAAGCAAATGACCGAGTGAAGTTCATTGGATTTCTTTTGACAATGACTGCTAGGGTGCGAGCTTAATGAGTCTCTTTAAGGCGAACAAGTAAGGGGAGAAGTTTCCGAGTCATTTGAATAATGCACAAGTTTTTTACAGATTGGCACTTGAAATGCATTAACCTAGAAATGTTAATAAAAGCTTTTCATCATTTTAACATTAGTTAGCAAGTAAAGGAAGAACCTTAAACATATTGCACGAGTTAAAATGCCAAAAACGACCATTGTGATTAAAATCTATTGCAAAAAATACATACAATGATTCAGTTGAATTTATTAAACTTTAAAATGAATTCATGTTTAGTTAAAAACAAATATTGGTCTCATTTGCTGTCATTTTGCATTTTTTAACATTTAATATGGAGAAGAAATATTGCAAGCAAACCACAAACATGAAATTTTTATTAAGCAAAATGCATTAAATGATCAAAAGAAATCATTTTTCTGTAAATTAATGTTGGTATATTTCTTCAGTTGCGCCTACATACTGAAGGAGGTATCGATTAAATAGCGTGGTTAATTTGGAATTTTAAACTTTAAGTTAAGTGAAAAATTTGCATGATTAAGTGAGTACTAGTGAATGAATGAATTCTGAGGTGCTTGTAAATAATTCAAAGTGTTGAAAATTAAATGCAAGCATAAGCAGCAGCGGCAGTAGATCTTTCAACATTAAAATGCGCACGAAAGAAGCAAATTCCTTGGAGCTTTTAATGCGAATATTAAGGGAACATGAATGTGCTCGAAAGAAAGAAACCCATAATCCAATAACGCCGAATGTGGCGATAATTAACATTCCAATGACTTATATCATTCACTCTACTGTATGCCTTTAAAATAAAGTTAATTGAACATTTTGTTGCAGTTGTTGGCTTTCAAATGAGGAGTAGTAAAAAAAGCAACTGAGAGTGATATTTTGTAAGAGACTTTTTCTGACACTCATCACACATCGCATTTTTTTGCACTATAGAGTGAAGTGAAAATATGCTCATTACATTCATAGCACACACAAAGCCATTTGGAGATTGATGTACTTTTTTTTGATGCTGTCAGTTACTCACTTTTGAATTCAATTCAATTAAGAGTTTTGTGTATGTGACTCTATGGACATGCAAGCAGGAAAAGAAAAGAAGACGATTCCTCAAAAAAGATTCAAAGGTCTTTTCAGCACAATGCTGCACTATCAGTAAATTATGATCAATAAAGCTAGTGAGCGTCTTATTACGTTAAGTTCAAGTCTTCGCTTTTTAATGACCATCAATAATGACATCATTTGCTGTTTGCATTCGATTTTAATTTTCTTTTATAATCAGATTTGTCAGTTACGCAATATTTAAGCTCTTTAGAATCCATTCATTTTAGTTAGCTTATGCAATAATGGCTTTATGACAGGCACAGTAAATCACAAATTTCACCAAGTCATCAAGCTGGCTAATTTGTAATTTACTTCATGCAGTGATTATTGAAAGATAGTGCAAGCGAAATTTCTAACATTTTAAACATTTTCAGCACAATCTTGCAAAAAAAAAAAAGTTTTCATTCATGAGTTGTCGTCTGCCGATGTGAGCATCCAAAGTGAGTTATCGAGCAGAATACAAAAGTGCATCGACCATAAATTGATGCCATTTTACGCATTTCCGATATTGCATTAGTGCATAGCATTTACTTTCTTTCCTTCAATTGGCTAGAATCAAAAATTAATTAATTAAGTTGTAAAAATTAGATATGCACGTATTCATTGAAGCTAGCAAAACGAGCGAAATGCGGAATTTAAAATATACAAATTTAGAGTCACAATGCAGAAATAAGTTTGAATATCTGTGTAAAATTTTAATTACCACTGTGAATTCGAAAGCCACGAATAGATCTATCATTAGATGTCAGTGTAAGCTTTTGTAAATTCAGCTTGCATTTTGCTAAAAATTTCCATAGACAAACGCTGTTGTGCACTTATTTATCGGATAAAAAATTTATTAATGAATTTTCAAATATCTTCTTACATCAGAGAATTATACCAAAGATTCAAATCAATAAGAAATTCAACAGCGAATAACGCTCGTAAAGTCATTAAGCTCATTCTTGCAAAAATATGGCAAATATACGTATATGAATTAATGAATATTAACAAGAGAGCGAAAGAGTGACAAAGCCAGAGAGCAGTAAAATTGAAAATTATTGTGAAATGAGTTTGCTTGCACCTGGCAGCAAGTAAGCGAATGAGAAAAAAATAAACAAATTAAATCACATATTGTGTCAGCTGTGCATTTCTATACAATATGCAGTGGAAATAAATAAAATTACATTTCATTAAACACTGTTTTTAACTTTACCATACATACAGAAGTGAAGTTGATAGGTAAAAAAGACAAATGAAATAAAAAATGTCAAGATCCGTTTTCAAATAGAAATTAATATTGGCAAAAAAATGTGTAAAAAATGCAGTTTTACATAAATATAGAATTTGAGTCATTTCGATTGAATAATGTGACAAATAATTACTTCAAATTTGAATAATGAATTTTTTCTAACATTGTATTGATTAACTTGTCAACTTCTAAAGTATAACTGACCTCGTGTGTTCCAAATTTATCGCTCTCAATTGAGACATTCTCGACTTCAATTGATCGTCAATTCACACGTATTTAGACATTGATGGCAACATTGTAGCGATAGTAATTATCAACGATAGCAGTTTAGTTCTTCAATAAATGCAGTTAATGTTCATTAATGTATGCTGCAACAGTAATGTGTAAAGCAAAGTTAAATCAATTAATTTATTAATTATGAAGTTTATTCAATTAATTTGCTGGCTCTTACGAAATTTAATGCGTCAATTTGGAGCTAACAAGCGAGGAAAAAGAGGTATCACTCAGACCAATTAAAGTAGACAACAAATGAATTTTCATGTTTTTCTTTTCGGACATGTAATTGAGAATGTTTATATTTTTTGAATGATTGACACGATAACGTAACACTCTGTGGGTAGTATATGTTGTGGGAAATTCTTTAATTGATTTTATTTCGTAAGAACATTAGAAGGACAAAAAAATTATTACATTTTAACACAAAATTTTTAAAATAATATGTAAGTAAAATCCGGAAAAAGGTCAATTTACAAGTAAGCAATTTAAAATAATAAATAATTAACGAGGAAAGGTAATTTTTGATTGATTGTAAATGGCACTGTGACTTCAACATCCAACATAATGTATACCATAATATAATAAAGTGAAATTTCATGACATGCTGCGCAACATTTCACTCGATTTTATCACACACAATTTAGGTACATGATTTTTGAATCATTTCATTATTAATTTATACAGGTTTCATGTGCAGATTCCTATCAGGACGGCAATTGCCTTCATTCGTTTGCCTAAATCGCTCTCTTTCACGAAATCAGTAATAACTCGTTGCCCGATACTATGAGAAAGTGGCTTAATCATCTCGGAGTATGCAAAAATAAAGTAGAAATTATATAATTTTATTTTCGCGCCCCGAAAGTAAAAATTATTGCTTTTATGACCAAATGCTTTCGTTATGCGTGTGCGGTCCAATGTATAACCTCCGAGATGAATTTCAATTTTACAATTTCTCGCGTCAAGACCGTAATTGATATGATTAAACAAAATGGGAATTTGATTTATAAAATCGATAAGTTTTGCTTAACGCTTTACCCCGTCTTACTAGAGCGATGACAGATGGTCGAATCAGCGGAAACGAGAGTGAGCAATAATCTTCTCCCATTTATTCTTATCATGAACATTTTATCTGTCCCTGAAACTTTCAGTTTTCGCTTATTTTCTTTGTTGTTCGTTCGAACACAAACTTTTTTCCGCAGCCTCATCATAAACTTTTCTTGATTTCATTTCTTTCTCTTAGCCAATTCTTTTGAACTAAAATATGTGAATAATTAATGCTCGAATAAAGAGAATTAAAGCGAAGTCTCTTGTTTAATAATGGGCTTCCTTACTGTGACCAGTGGCAAATAAAAAAGGTGAGCATTCATTATTCTTAAAAAAAAGTTTAAGTTTTAATAACATTATTAAATTTAAAGCATACCCAGGTCTGCACGATTATCGATTATCGTCTACCTAATGATAAATATCTTTATAGCATTAAAAAAGCATTTAATAAGATGGCAGCTTATGGATTAAGTACAAGAAATTTCCTTTGAACAGTTAATTTCTTAAAATGCAACTGAAATTCTTTCATGACTTAACCAAGGCTTTTCTTGCTGCTGATCTGATATATAATGAGAGAATGCTTTTTCTCACAAACGTGAAAGAATCAATTTATATTTTGTGTCTTGTCGTAAATGTCAGCAAAATTTTTATCACTTTTTTTACCTTGAACGTACAATGTATAACATAACTATTTAGTGTTGTGGAATTCAGTAGCTATTAACGAATTCTATTTTGTGATTTCTTAATTAATTGAATTTCCATAAAATTCCATATATGTACAAAAAGAAGTAAATTAAAATTATTCTAAAAGTAGTAATTAAATTTAAAGGACAAATCAATTGAATGTGTGTGCTATAAATTCAATCAAATACCAATAATATTAAACGTCTCGCAAGAATAAGAGATAAACAGATAATTTTAGCATTATCGTTAAACTGAAATCGAATAAAACGCAACATATCCAAAAGAAGAAGCAGAAAAAAAGTTGATGAGGCATAAATTTATACGTAAACATGTGTACCTCAGCGTGTCCATATGTATTATACTTAATTTAATTTCGTATTTTCTTATAACTTTCTTAATTAATCGCGAAATGCAAGAAATCTTAAATGGAATTAAAGTCTCGTGCTGGCATGCATAAAAAATCAGTTCATTTCTTCGCTCACCATCGCAACTCACATTTTGTCATCGATAAATGTCGTAATAAGACAAAAATGAAGTACTTTATGAGTTTTTTCTTCTTTTTTCATTTTTGAATTTAATTTTTTTACACACGAATAAACTAAATCTTTTCCATACTAAACTGTAGTTGAAAGAAAGATATAAATATTTTATTTTCGGAATCATAACCATACATAGCTCGAATATGCAGAAATATTTCAAAACTATTTTAATGTGGCTTAAATATCTAATATGTGTATTTCCATAAAATATTGCATACTTGTCTCAAATTTTTTAATATCATAGATTTTATTTTCAAGGTTTTTATAATGATTTTTTAAAGTGAGAGAAAACTTTGAAAATATTCGAGACAAAAAAAAATATTTTTTTAAAGTTGCCAATCCTTTCAATATTTGATTTGCAAATTTCATCGCTTTATTTAAATTTTCTATGCGGTGTTCTTTTTTGCTTTTTATTTTCATAATAGTTCGTAAGGTTAAAGAGGGCAACTATTCATTTCGATAATCAATAGATACTTTTCTTTATTTCTCTACATGCATGCTTATATTAAAAAAGGCGCCTTTTGTGGTCGACATAATATTATTAAATAATTTCACCGAAACAAAATGCTGCCGAAAAAGAGTATAAATAAAAATAAATCAATATTAAAAACTGGATATTGTTAATTAAATTTTCATCCGTAAACAAAAAACACTCTCATATTCATAAATCATTTAAAATATGTTACGTATGTTTTCGACTATCACTCACTCACTCAGTAAAAGACAATAATAAAAAAATGCGTCAAAAAACTTTTCATGTTTTATAGAGTATCACAGAAATTATTACAAATATTGAAATGGCAATAACTCAATAAAGATTTATTGCTTCTTTAACAAATCAAAACAATAACCGTGTATGTAAATGTTTTTATTGACTGTTTTAAATAAAACTTATTGATTCATTCGCACTTATCAGATGAAATCTCTGAACAGTATGACCAAAAAGTTGCTTACCAGTTATTTTTTTAGTGCCAAGCAACTTTTTTTGTTATTGAAAAATCTCGTAAATATTCTGAACCGGATTTATATTGAGATTCCTGTAGGGAAATCTTGATTGAAATACAATAAAATGTCCAAGGCAATAAAATAAAAATTTATGAAAAATATAATAAAATGTCAAAAAATTGTCAAGATTGCGTTTGTCAGTTAAAGGCAACTGCTGTAATGGTTAATTCTAAAAGAACAATTCTTCAACTACCTGGTTTCACACACAAGTCACAAAAAAATCACGAAATGCACAATGAGCAATGAGCTCAGCGAGTTCTAAAGCCCACTCAAGCATTTGTAGGCAAATCGAATAAACTTTTCGTTTCCAACATAAATTAATTATGACCATTGATTTTTTCAGTCTAATCAAAACAAATTAAATCAAATATATTTGCTAAAGAAAAAGCTAGCTATTGTAATTTGACACTGTATGTGTCCATTATTATCCCTCTTAATGGGATTTAATAAGTGAAAGTGAAATAGTTCATTCCAATGCACATACATGATTCAAATACAACCGCAATTAATCAAAAGAGTCGTTAAATTTATTTTAGGTGTCGGATCGATTAAAAGCATTAATGAGACAACTATTAAGCAATTGTCGAATGTTTCTTATTTTCTTTATTCACAACAAAATTTTTTTTTGCTATCTTAATTTTAATATATGATTATTGCTCTTAATATGTAAGTAATAAATTCTCATTCTTTGTGGCAGCCGAAAAAAATCACCAACATCATTAATTTTTTACGTAATTCATATTAATGCGGAAGAATGGGTCTGACGCTGATCTTATTTTAATGTATCTTAAGGTACACACATTGCTCTATATCTTTGTCGTTTATTTCTTTGTTCACAGTTGCATACCATGAGTAGTATCGAGAGAAACCCAAAAGGAAAGGTCAAGACATTTTGTAGCTACTACAAGCTCGTTAAAAATTATTTTATGATCATTTGCTCTTTCTCTATATCTCGATCGAATTTTTAACCAGAATTCCTAAATTGTTATTTCACAGAAATTATTTACAATTTTCATGTGAGAAATTGCAGGAAAAATTAAATTAAATAAAATAAATATAAATTTGAATTCAATCGCAAAACTTAAAATTGCACGTACATTGATTGAAGTAGTAGAAATTGAAATTGAATTCAATGCTGTGAATGCTTACTTATGTTGAATAAGAGTCAATCTCAAAGCCACCTCTAGTCAAATTGATTTTCAATACATGTCATTTGCACAGGAAAGTTTTCTTATTCATAGATTACGAATCGCCATTTTACTAATGAAGCGCGTCAAATTATATTGACGATAGTTGACATAAAATTTTAGTGCTGTTAAAAATGTGACAAATGAAGAAAGAATAAAGGATGGAAGGTTCATTAACATGCTTTAATTGGTAATGATGTAAAAAGTTTTTATTTGCATGATAATTAAGAAGAACTTTTTTTAATGGAAAAAGAACCTTTTTTAAAGACTTACAAAGCAGAATGTGAGATGAAGGAAATTTAAGAACTCATTAAAGAGCAATTTTAATTAAATTTCGATCTAAATCTTGATAAAATCTAAGCTTTTGCAATTAGCTTGTTTTTAATCTTTTTTTATTAAAAGTGTAAATATCATTCTGTCGTTATTAATTTGTCGTATGAAAATGAAATAGAGTAATATGATGACATAAATGTATTTACTGTGCATATGCATTATTGCAGAATAGCCGCTCACATTAATTCTCACACAGAGTGTCCGGCTTCGAATATCTGTTAAAAAAGTTTCATGCACGTTGTAATGTAGTTAACTCCAACGTAAAATAGGTATAAATTGTGACTCGTTTAATTCAGACGTTAAAAAAAACATTTTTTTCGCTGTTCTTATTAAGCGATTTGCAATTGTTTTCACATATCCTTCTAAATTTGATTTAAATTGTATTGTGAGTCGACATATAACATAAAATTATTCGACCTTCAAATGGGTTAGTTAGAGAACAGAATTAAATTTATACTTTTGTATAATATCCCATGAAATGCATGTAAAAATGATTGTAAAAATTTATTTATTGTTTTAATTGTCAGCGCGCTAATTCAATTTTAAATACATCATTGTGCACTTGATTGAATGAGATTCGGAAAGAATTTAATAAAAAGATTTTTATCAATGAAAAATAAAGTTTATAAAATTTTTCAATTAAAATTCCATCATGACATTCTCTTTATTTCAGCATAGAAAAATAGGTAATTAATTTAATTGAATTTGATACAATTTTGTCTTATTGCCACACACATATTCAGCATGAAGTACATTCTACCTCCATGGTTGAATAGATCGCGTAGATCTTAAGACGATATGTAAATAGTGCAAGACAGAATCGATTTGAAATACCAAATAAAGTATAAATAAATATATAGAACTAAATTCGATATTGCAATCCACAAAACATTTGCCATTGCCTTGGACAAAATTTGAATTTGTATCACGCATTACTAAGGTATAGCTTACATTTATTCATGTGGGCAGTTCTCGCCTGGAATCATTTACTTGTTGTTTTAATATAAAATTTGCCAATATACGCGACTAATACGCTTGTTCCTTAGTCTCTTTGCGAGATAGATAAACATGAGGATTATGAGTAATACGTAGCGCCATTGAGATGTAAGCTGGAACATGAAAAAATCATGCAATAATGTGGCAAGGTCATTTGGATTTTTCATTATTTAAAAGCAGTACATAAAATATCTGATTCATATATTTGAAATATAAAAAAAACTGGGTGTTGTCTATTGACTTCTGGACACACTTTGCCGATACTTAAATAAATGTAAGAATTACTCCATAAACAACAGCTTACAAATCAAATTAAACATTGTTCAATGCTCGGAAATGTATGTATGTATGAGGAAAATACGGCATTTGAATAGAGCTATTCGTGCCTACTACTTGTAATAAAAAATTTCGCATATTTCTCAAATGATTAATTCACTTTCAAGTGGTGCTCACTCTTGTCAGTGGTGGTAGTATTTGGTGCCTATGCCTACGTGTGCTTTCTTTGCTTCACTAAATCGCAACAACAAACTACATCATTTGAAGGCATTTATATGGCTATGAGTTTCAAATTGTGCATACTAATAGTTCATTACACTCACTGGAATTAATTTTAACACGAATTACTATTGTTATACACACTACCGCTAGCTAGTTGTGGGCAAATACTAAAATGATTCTAATCTTAATTGATGTCACACTCAATACATGAAATGAAGCAAAAAAAAACATCTGGATTGATTTGTAATTATTGTGATAAAAATGCTGACTCTAACGGTGATGCATCATGATGATGAGTAAAATGTAGAGCAGACAATTAAAAGAACAAAACTTGCGTTGAACTTGAAAATAAAATCTACTTTCACTTTGAATAACAGAATATTTTGAAATTCAATAAACGTCATTGCCAAATAAAAGATCTTTTTAAAGTCTTTTTACCTTAATGACATTTTAACCCACAACATCTACATAATGAGTACATTTTGCAACTACAATATTTACATTCATTCCCATGCGTATTGAAATCAATCAAATTTTAATATCTTTGCAAAAACGTGAATTTTGACTTAAATTTTTGTGTAATTACTTCTTAAACAACCCTAAAATTAAGAAAGATGCAGATAATCTCAAATTAAGTTTAAATTTAATGAGATTACTTGTCTCACAATATTTCTTTGAGTCTCAAAAAATATGACTTCCATTGACAAATTAGTTCTATTAATGAAGTAATAATTTAATCGCACCTTTATGTTCGTAACTCCTTTAAAAAGATTACATTTGTTGTTCATGTTCGAATACAATTAAATGCGAGCAAAAGGAGAGAAATAGTTTTCCATAAAAAACAAAGACATAACATACCGCACCGAATAGTAATAAACTCCACCCGGAAGGCAATTAATATCAAAGCATATACATTACAAAGTAGGTATTTATTAAGTGCAGAAAAGGAGATAGATCATAGACAATGCCAATTGAACTGAATATTTTAAATTCGATCTAAATTGATATAAATATAATTTTTTTTGGGAATGGTCAGCATATGCCTTTAACTATTGACCTTCATAAGAAGGCAAGTAAAAAGAAAATTCCAGACAATAAAAATCAATAATCTAACATGTTCGAGTTTTTGTCTTCAGTATTTGGTAAGTTGCGAGTGAATGAAAACATCTGGGAGCGATATGATAAAACAGTAATTAATGGTCAAAGTGTGGTGATTAAAGAACATGTAAACTTCTTTTCACATGCACTAACATGCGCCCACGAACTGATAACCCGAACACATTATAATTCTTTAATGATTTATTATATCGACAGCGAATTTGTTTCGTACATAAACACCATGACACTGTATTTTCATAAGACACTGGTTGCTTTTTATTTAAGACTCACTGCGCGAAAAAATTGTATTCGTATGCTCATCACGTCGTACCGCTCATGCGATGTCTATAAAGATTAATTAATGTATTTGCAGGTAAATGATACATAAGTTGTGCGTAATTTAGACTCATCGGAACTGCCGCAAAAGTAAGAAATTGAAATCAATGTGCTCAAAAAAATCAATTGGGCGGTTGACTGACGATCGATTTTAATTTCCAAAAATGGGACTTCACAATTGGAAAGCAAACTTTTCTTTATTTTAACTGACTTGAGTTGAATATGCAGGATTGTTACTCTTTTTCTGTCAAAAATAAAAGAAGTTGATTTGATCTTTTACAGTCAAATTAACGAAACTGAATGGACCAGAAAATACGACATAAGAGAAAAGCAAGAAAGGAAAGTGAAGTCTGGCTCTTGCGAATTGGTTTCATTAATCCGCAAAAAAATAATAAGAAATTATAAATATAAATTTGAAGCCGAGAGAAAAGAAGGAAGAAAGAGGCACACACAAAAAAACATTTTTATGCCTTCATACACCTTTACGACTCGCCCGAGATAATACTTAATTTATTTCACGTAAGTAATATGAAATATGATAAGATAACGTGTAAAAATACAAAAGATCGAGCGGAAAAGAAAAAAGGTACCATAACTTGGAATGCTTTTCATTACTTTGACGCAGCTTAATCAATTTTAAATGAATGAAAATTTCTTAATCTTTTCACATTGATTTATTAATTGTTTTATATTTCATTTAATATTTTTCTTTCTCACTTTAAAAAACTCTCATATTACGAACATACTCTCAAGGCAAAGGTGTGTATGAGCGTTTTATTATGACAGATTTTTTTATTGTTTTGAAAATTTATTATTTTATTATGAAATATTGTTTCAATATCCGCACCTTTCATGTTCATATTCTATATTAACAACCAAATAATGCCCTTTGACCATAGACTTACCTACCTTAACAATGACAATGCAAGAATAAAATTGTCCTCAAATCATCGATTCACCCAATTAATCAGATTACTACCTTGTTGCTACTGCTACTTGCTGCACCTCTTTAATAAACAGCAATTGCAATTCAAGAGTTCAAAAATTGACCGTTATAATTTATGGGCAATAGATTAACTGAAGAAATAATTAACAATTTATTAATCAAGTCATAAATAAAAGTCTTATTGGTGTCACAAATTCACTCAAATGTAATGTTTTAGTTGCTGCTATTTCTTTGCCACTCGCGTTTCATTCATAATCATCTCGGTAATTTATTTTATTACAAGATTCAATATTTCATGAAACAATTTTCTCTCTTCTTTTTAGCCCATTAATGATGTCGATGTGTTTTACTGTGGTATTCATGACAAGAAAATAATATTGAGATGTCAATGCTAAAAATCGCATCGACAGCCACATACTCGCATATAATAGTACACACGCAGCTTGCGGTTTTCTTTATTTCCTTATTGAAGTGTTTAAGTAAGAAAAATGATGAACATTGTAATGAAGCATTGAGGCCGGTATGTGATTACCATAATGGATTATGTCTTCATCAGCATCACTGCAATCAGTTCAAATGTTTCTACACATTCATCGCATGTGTATGCATAATTATTCATGCCTAATCTCAATTTTTCGCATCTTGTCTATCAATGCTGCTGTAGTTTTTGTAACAAAAAATGAAATAATAGAACAATAATTATACATAATTATGTTGAGAAGCAGAAATTATGATCAAAAATGAATCATAGGTTTAGAAACATTTTTTTGTGGATTGACTTGGGTAAAAATTCAAGTTGTCGTTAACTTCGTTCGAAAATTTTAGTTTTGCTGTTTTGTTTTTAAAATTTAAATAAATTAAAAAGAAAATATTAAAGACCAAATAGGGTAAAGGAACCTATTTTTTCGCCCTACTTTCGTATTTTCAACTTTAACCAATAATATTTCACAAACTATTCAATCAATTTCTATTCTGTTTGAAGTTTTAAAATATAAAAAGCGAAGCACTTTCAATTAAAACACCACTTTTAAGCCGACGATGAGTAGTTTAATTACAATTTCACTTTGAATGCGGAACCTAATTTTTCGACCTACGATTCCTAATTTTTCGCCTTATTTAAATTTTCTGAAAAATGTACTTAAATCAACCAACACCATCATATTTCTTATGTAGATCAAATAAAAATCATATTAAAACATTATTTATCACTTTACTCATGTTCTAAATGCAATAATTTTCAAGAAATGTCCATTTTCCTAAATCTTCAATATATATGAAAATTTTTGCAAGATTTAATTCACTTTATTTTCACTTATTGTTAACATTTTACTCACGTTTTATCATTTAAATATTTGTAAAAAAGCTTTAACTATAATATAAACTCATAATTGAAAGTAAAACACAACTTTAAACTAATGAAATTAAATTAGGAATCGGAAACCTATTGTTTCGCCCTATTTGTTCCTAATTTTTCGTCTTATTTCTTTACGTTTGAATTTCTTAAAAAAAACTCTTAAAAACACTACATAATTACAATATTTCATTCTTTTATTATTATTTATTCAGTTTACTCGCGATCTGCAACTCCTAAAATGTTTTAGAAAGCAAAAAATGATCATTTTTAATTTTTCGAAATGTTTTGAGCGTGTTTTACATAATTTCGACTGAGCGCGATTTTCATTTTTCTGTAATATTTTTGTAAACAAATGGGGCGAAAAATTAGGAAAAAATAGGGCGAAACAATAGGTTCCCGATTCCTAATTTAATTTCATTAGTTTAAACTTGTTTCTCAGTTTCATTAATGGATTTATATTATAGTTAAAGCTTTTTTACAAATATTTAAATGATAAAACGTGAGTAAAATGTTAACAATAAGTGAAAATAAAGTGAATTAAATCTTGTAAAAATTTTCATATATATTGAAGAATTAGGAAAATGGACATTTCTTGAAAATTATTGCATTTAGAACATGAGTAAAGTGATAAATAATGTTTTAATATGATTTTTATTTGATCTACATAAGAAATATGATGGTGTTGTTGATTTAAGTACATTTTTCAGCAAATTCAAATAGGGCGAAAAATTATGATAGGGCGAAAAATAGGTTCCTTTACCCTAGTTAATATTCAAATAGTAATATATTTGAATTCAGTTCTTTATCTTTCGAGACAGTTTAATACTCTAAGGAATCAGTAAGTAAGAATGTTTATATTTTTAAAAACTAAAATTGCAAAATAAAAATTGTAAGAACAATTTCTAAAAAAGGCAAACAAAATGATTTATAAGGCTAATTCTCATAATTTACAAACAAAATTATTAACTCAATAATATTATCAATAAGTTTACTTTCAAGAAATGAGCAAAATTTTCTATTATTTCTTTTTAGTACATAGACAGAAAAATATTATTTTGCCAATTAATTAATCTCACGTATTCTACATACCACTCTTATCCCATTGAAATGATTAACAACATATGATCACGTTATGCTACTGACATAGTAACGAGAAATTCTCATCAGACTGGTTTGCATCATTTACAATGTCATCATCATTTCGTACGTATACGATCTTCCTCAACAATGATTCACCAAACTCAAGCTATTATATTCTTTATGATTCAACACGCTCTCGAGTCGAGAGATGTAACGGGAGAAAAAAGTCATAAAAGAAACTCTCTCGGCAATAATCTCACACACATTATGAGAAATGCCGCTTACTTACTACTGTATTGTTAAATCTGGTCAGGTTTTTTTTTCGCGCGTTCATTGCATTTGTTGAGATACAAGGGGAAATGAGTGAGTCTTTCTTTTCCAACAAGCGTTTTTCTCAATTCTCGCTCGGGCTTCCCCTACCAGCTGGCAACTGCCTCCCCACTACTTTGGTAAGCGTGTTTGTGCAGATCTGTCTACAATCGTTGCCATACAAACTGTTGACTGAAAAGAGAAAAAGTGAATTTTAAAAAGCGCTCGATTTCCAATTAACCATTCCAGTCTTTGAAACTTTGCCAGCCGATACAGTTTCGTGCTGAAACAAAAAGTGATTTTTCTCCCGCTCAAAAAAATAGCAGCTCATAGATTGAAAAAAAAATTGGTTATGCGAATTAAAAGCGGTTCGGTTGTTTAATTTACAGTTTGAATTCATGTGCACTTGAGAGATCTCCTTTCATTGCACTTCGAGCTAGCCGTGTGCAAACAAGTGCTTTTTTGAGTTCCTCCGAAAAAATAAAAAAATAATTTTTTTTATCGAGGAGTGAAGAAAAATTAATTTATAGAAAAGAGATTGGATTTAGTGACAAAAGAATTAGTGTTGATTTTTTTGAGACAGATAAGAAAAATTTAGTGAAAAAGTGGTAGAAGAAAAATCTTGATTAAATTTCACACAAAGTTCTTAAGAAATATGACAACATATAAATCCATAGGATTACTGCTTTGCAGTCTTGTTTTCGCTGTCAATGCTGTTCGCGTTCAGCAGCAGCAGGCAAAAGCAACAAGAGGTGAGTAAAATTTATGCGAGTGAAATGAAAGAAGAAAAAATAGTTGAAAGAAAGTGATACGCGAGAAACTGAAAATAACGAAAGAATCCAGAGCAGAGAATCAAGTGAATAAGAGAGAAAGAAAATAAAAGTATGTTAGATTTGTCATGTTCAGAGAGTTCTACCTAACTTGATTGCTCTCTTTTTTATTACTCTCGTTTTCGCAAAGAAATGAAATAACACACATACATAAATGGAGCATCAATATGAAATAAAAAAGATGATGAAAAGAAAAAGAAAGAGAGAAAAATTAGAACAGTGATAAACTGCAATTTACCTTACTTATTAAGACTGTATTTTTTATATCTTCATAGTAAATTAGAAATCAAAGTCATTAAAATTGTGCATACGTAATTCCACGCACTTGTAGTGTTGTGCACGCAATTATTGTTCTGATTTCGTAAAAAGCTATAAAAACATAGAAAAAAACTTCGACAATATGCATGTGCATTGATCGAGCATAAAATGTGTGAAGAAAATAATAATTGAGTTGAGGAAAAATATATAAAAAAATAAAACACAGCCAGACAACCTTTAGCAGCGCATTCCTTTCAAGAACGTGTTGCAATTCACTGCATGTAATGTTCGCTGTGTTCAGTCAAAGTAAATAAGTTAGTGATTGAATGTATTTTATATTTATTTTATTGGAACATTGTTCTGATATTTTTCTCTATCATTTATTTTTATATCAAAAAGGAAAGTAGTTTAACCTTGTAAACTAAATGCATGTTTATTTGTAATAAAAATTTCTGATTAAATCCGGAAATAAAAATTCTTTAAATTTAAAAAATGGATTTGATAATTGATCTGACAGATGCAATGCCATTTCTTGCTCCCGCATTATATAAGTAAATAACGAATTAAACATGCTGTGCTCTAAGCAGAATTGTAAAAGTTGCATGTGGGCATAAGGGGTTAAAGTCGTTCATTAGATACGAGGTTGAATGAATTGATTTGCATTTGATCCCAAACTTTATACTTTACTCTATTGGCGCTAGCTATAACAAAAATCGCCTTATTCGATATAAAATTGTACATGTATCTATTGCTCTATTATAACTCCCTGCTGTAATACTTCTACTAATTCTCTTACCTAAACAATATAAATTTAAAGAAAAAATCTTTTATTTGGTCGAAGCGCGACGCTGACATTTTATTTTGCAATTGAATGGATAGAGAACATGTATTTATATTCTTTTGCATCAGAAGTAAGTAAATACATGTTAGGAGGAAACCTTTAACACATGTTTATTGTATAAGTCACTTACAAAAAAGTGAAACATAAAAACGTGATTCAAAACACCTTCAATTCAATTTAAAAATCATTAGAGCAAATTTTTATAATATGCACATAAGTACAATATATTTGCTAATGATACTAATGATATTGCTGCAGCAGTAATGGCAATATAGAATCTAAAGAGGAAAATAGGCAGGCATTATTATTTTATTGCATATTTAATGCCATTTTATCAGCTAAATTTAGATCTTACTGTTGAACAAATAACAAAGTTTGTCATTAAATGTCATTATGAATGATGTGTTGTCGCAATGTCTCTTAAGTTTTTTTTTCCTCTTCTCTTCTTTTCGTTAAAGTGTGACTTAAAGTAAATGCATTGTGTGTCCACACGCGTCTACTGTGTGAAATAATTTTTCTGCACGGAATTTTTTTATTTCATGTTTTTTTTTTCAATTGTCTTGTCATAAAAATTATATTTCCTTATTTTATTTGAACAATAAAAGCAAATACACGTCCTTGATATACTTATTCACTACTTTTAGAAATAAAGTTGAAAAATGTACACATTAACAGTTGTAAGCTAACTTACATTTTTTTCTGTGTTACATTAAGTGCCATTAGAGTGGACAACAGTTATGCCGTATTCCATAATGAAAACTCTGCTCAGTCAATCCATCCATCGCCGATAATAAAACGAAACGAATCGTAAAAGAATTTTAATATTAAAAAAAGATATTTTCTGCAAATTGTCCTTCAATTAGCTGTCATGTTTAATTAAACATAAAATCATGAATGACCTCAACAGGAAAATTAGTTTAATTGGAAATTACAGATAGCTATCTATCAACTCTAATGATGGTAAATTACAGCGACGATGTAGGCAAAAAAAAGTAAATTTTTTTCTAATTAATTTTATAAAATTTCAAGTTTCTATTAATCGATGAAATTGCATTTTAAAATATTTATCAATGAGAGAGAAAATTCATTTCTTTACTGTCTATCTTGTGCAGTAATGGTTGATGGAATTCTTGAAATTCAAAAAATCAATTTTTATTTAAACAATAAGAAATTTCTGCTTAAGTAGAAAAAGTGAAAATTTACTTACATTGAAGAAGAAGAAATTTTTTCCATCGATTTTCTCAAACTTTTTAATCTTGAGTAAAAATAAAAGTTTCCTATTAATTGATATGAAACACAAATTAAATATTCATGAAATAAAAGAAGAAGATATGAGGTGCATAATTACTTCATTTCATTAATTGAATCAGCCTTAATTGAATATTGATTTTTGTCTCACTCTCTTCTTACTTTTTTCGGCGATGCCAATCAATTTTTTATTTCTTTATTTTATTTTTTGCACATCATTTAGTTCTTTCTTTCTTTTATATCATTTTTGGTAAAAAAGAAAGCTTTCTTTCATTGCTTAATTACAAATTAATGTTAATTTGACCGCAACAGTCTTTTATGTTTCTTCAACAAGCTGTGTTATTGCCTAAGTACAAGAGAATGGACTTAAAATGATAGCATTAAACTTGAAAAAAAAAGATCTCATTTCATTATGTTGAAATTCAAATAGTTTGTTTATTTGGAACTACTGATTAAGTAAATATATGCATAATCTATCATTTCACACTTGACTAATTATTTTACTCAACGACAGCAGCACTTTCTGATTTTTTGTGCAGAAAAATTTCTAAAAAAAGCAACAGCATTGCCACCAAGAGTGATGTATAGCTTTTAATTTCACTCTTATGTAAAATTTTCTGCACATTTCTCTAATTATTGTTTGTCATTGGCGATTGTGTGTGAGATTTTGTGCGCGCGGTTTGAAAAGTGAGATTTTTGTGTGCATATTTTATGAGGTGATTAAATGAAGACATTGTGTGCATTTCAATCACTTAACTATCTCTTCACTCTATACTATAATCACTGTATGTGCCAAAATGATTTATTGATGATGGGCGTTAGATGTAAGATAGCTAACTGGGTGAAATTTGAAATTTGATTGAAGACAGGCCAAATTTTGTCAGCTAGCTTTTTTAGTTGTTACGGATGTCATATAGTTACGGATACAAAACATTTCTCAGCTGACGGATCTTGCATACTAAGTAATTGGATCATTTATAATTCTATTTATTTCTGCCTACGTCATCACATGCAATATTTTTCTAAACTACTGATCTCAATGTAATTACTCAAAAAGTTCCCACACAATACTATTCTATCACAATCACGTCAAATTATTGCACTCCTTCCTCATTGAATGAAAATGAAATAACTCTAATAAATCATCAAGCTGCCACTCTCACTCGTTGAAATGCAAGCTTTGAGAGAAAAAAGTTTAAATTGATTATTTCCCATAAAAAGCTTCAAATGACACCAAAATATTTTAAATTTATTTATTTATTTTAAAAACATAACATGTATGTTAAGTAACAATGTTCTGAGCAAAAAACATGCATCGATGTGTGAAAAGCGTGAACCTCATTAGAGGAGCTCTCTTTGAAGCGCATACATACTTATATAGAAAAACGACATTACATAAAGCGATTGAGTTACATCGAAATATGTATGTATAAAGAAATTGATTTATGTTTAACCAAAAAGAGAGCTTTTTTCCCCTCCAATTATTAATAGCATTATCTAGCTTCACTTAAAATCAAACGATAGATTTACACAGATAATTCCAACGAGGTATGTTATAATTTAATTACATTATATTTCAAAAAAATATATGTTAAGATTTCTGGTACAACATAAAAATATTGACAAGCATTAACAAGCTCATATCTTGTTCATATCTCTTGCGAATTCTTCCTATTTGATGGCGCTTTGCCGATTTTACATTAATATTATATTCAATCAACAAAAAAAATATTTTTTCTTTGCCGACAGCAAAATAAGACAACTGAACCAGAATATACTTTTTTTATGCTTTCACTTTCATTCGAATATAGCAAAAATAAATTGTGATTTTCGCTTGTATTTCGATAACTTTTAAATTTCTCACATATAAAGAAGAAAAAAAATTTTGTTTTTATAAATTGTTCCAGTGAACCTCCCACTGTCACATCGAAAATGCCTACCAGGCATACCCGCGACTTGCGAGTAAATTGTAACAATCTTTTTTTCTTCTCTTTCTTCCCTTTTTACCATTTGCTGTCGTCGTCGTCGCTTGTCGATTAAAGTCACTCTACATTTGCGTAATAAATCTCTCCCATTTAACAGTGACACTACCTCGGCTACTTTCTAGATCACGACTCGTTTACTTATTTTAAGATGACGACAATTTCATTTTAGGCGTAAAATTTATATATTAAAAGCAAAAACTATAATTGTGTGTCAATATATACATGAAAATGACATCACTTCTTGTTGGTAAATTTAAATTGTGAAATTTAACTGCTGCTGTTGTTGAAAAACTTCCTTCTTTATGCAATAGTCTTTTCTGTCATTCTCTTTGTCTTTATAAAAAAACTCATTTAAGGCTTTATAAAATTGATTTAAGATTGACAGTGAGCTCAATCTTTTATGATGATATTCAATACATTTAATATTTGACATAGAAAAGGCTTCGTTTAATTAACTGAACGTGAGAGTTTCACAACATCAATCTCTATGAGGATTTTCTTCAGAAATTAATTAACTTTTTTCGTTACTGTGCGTGCAACAAGTTCAATATTAAATATAAAAACCGAAAAAATTGCAATAACAAGTTCGAACCATCATATGTTGCTAATGAGCAAGTTTATTAATTAATTGCTTTTGCTTGCACATAATCAATTAAAGAAAAAAACAGAACAAGTTAAATGGTCGATTTAGATCGTTTTAATTGGTCATTGGTTATATGCAAGAATTTAGGACTTGTTCGTTGATTTTTCAAGTGCAGAGCTAATCAATCATAAAGCAGTTTTCATGTTAAATGAAGGTCATTGCAAGGGAAAAAATGTTGACTTAAATATTTATACAAAGAGGTTAATGATAACGTCATTAGAGAGATGTAAAAGATACCAAAACATGACATTGAGCAACAGCATTTTGTACTTCCATCGTTACTTGTTGTCATGTAGACCAAAATGCTAAGGTACTTTGTGATTTTTAATGACAACAATGAGAAGCTTGCAGCTAAAATATTTCCAATCGAATTATCAAGGAATTTCAATCTAACAATTTTTTCTCTCTTACTTAATTAATGGCAATTTAATCCTATTGATATGGTTTTATGTATGACCACATAAGCGCTATGTACTTAAAAGACTGTTTAGCAATTCATGAATTCGGTGTAATATAAACTTCACATGTAATTAGTTAATTAAAAGTTCCCTAAATGGTCACGATTTAAAAAAGAGAGTAACGAGCACTAGTGACTGACTAATGTCAAGAAAAATGTGAAGTTGTCAATATGAAGAAAGAAATGTTCAATATGATAAAGATCAAATCAAGAGCTTGTGGCTTTATGACACGCTTTATGGACAAATATTGCACAGTAATGCACTATTTATTGCAAATAATTCGAACCAACAACATTACCATGTGATTTATGCATCTCAAGGATTTTTATGCAAGGCTATTTTTGTCTCACACTGTGATTTCACTCTAAATCGTGATTTTCTTTTATGTGTGCACTTATCTGTTTGTTTCTCTCATTAATTATTGGCAAGCAAGCAACTGTCAATTGATTAAATAAAACAAACTCACAAGCGAATTGCAATTCAATCGATCAAGAATGTGAGATCATTAAGTCAAAAGCCACTTGCTCTCGTGCGATATTCATTAAGATTGATGAAAATTTAATTTGATCTTTATGACATTACGAGAGAGTAAAAAAGAAGTTTCTTAATAAGGAAATTTGCAATGTAAGCCCAATAGTTTCGCATAAGGATTAAAAGCGATTAAATTATGCGTCAAAATACATGACTTTAATTCATGCTTTTTATTGGTAATCATTGTGTCACAAAAAAAGGAATTTTCATTGGTCATTTTGCAAAGGGAAATTATTTATATTGCATAATCATGAAAGAAGAAAAAAAATCTCAACTTTTTTCATGATTCCAATGTCAAATACCTATTTTTCATTTCTTGCTTAATGGTGTGTAAATAATCTAACGACTAACGCATTATTATACGCTCAATTTAATATATTATATGACGGACTCATGGCTAGTTACTTACTTACCAACCAAGAGAGCAAAAAACAGAAAAAAAACAATTTTCTATTCCATTTCGCGGCCCTGTCAAAAGTCGGAGACTGTTACGGTCGTGTGAAATTGAGAATAATGATTGCATGCCGTTTTTTTTGCATAGACGACAAGGAAGAAAAAGTTCTTTCTTCTTACTACTGAAAATAATAAAAAAACTAAACTTTTCAGTTTGTTACATAAATAAAAGTCAAATTTTCTCTTTTCATTTCTTTTCAATTAGTCAAATTTAAATTCAATTGAAATTTGTTAAGCAACATAAAAATGTATTTTTTTAGTGCTGGTCAATTGGTACTCTTTTACTTCAATCACACAATTGCTACGTGCGAAATGAAAATTTCTTGAAATTGAATTTTTATGAGTTTGATTGAGACGAAACAAATGGATTTTTATTGCATTATGAGCTGAGAGAGATGACTCGATTGAAAGAAAGCAGTCATTTCAGATTTCTACCGATTTTCACTAAAACTGGAAACTTAAGCTTGCGAAACTGGACAATACAAGATTTTACAATATCTATGAAACGGATGTTTATAATTTTTTTGCATGCAACTCTCGCACACAGACATGAATGAACACATGCGGTTGAAGAGAATCATTATTTGTGATTAGTATTGCTGCAGAAGTAACATAATAATATGCATTATTGATCGCGGCATGTCAGTCGCTAAAAAACTTGTGGCATCTGACATCATACCTTCTTACATTCCCTCTATAAGAAGTGATTTGAAAATTTATGACCGTAAATGTAGAGCAGTAGTGCAATCAATTTTTTCTTATTTATTTATTATTTTTCTGCAATTTCTGTATGTGTGTGGTGAAAAAATATTTATAGCCACACATATAGTAAGATTAAATTGAAATTTATGGCAGATTTTATTTAAATTCAAATGTTTCTTGTGCCATATGCGTACTCTTCTTTAACTTAAGCGACAAATTATGCAATTTTCTTTCGTTCATATTGACTCAAAAGAATAATTTTCAATGCATGAATGAATGGAATGAAATAAAATCATAAAAAAGCAGAATTCGCAATGAATGAATTGCCACAAAAGCGTATAGATAGAGTGCAATAATTAAGTGTACATATAAAATGGAATAATGAGCAGTAACGAGCTCAAAAAAAAGCTCATGCTCTAACGCTAGTTTTTCCTAAATTCAGATTCAATTGCATTTCATCATCTTTCATAGTTCAATGAATCAGGAAGACTGTACATTGCTGCACGAGATTTAATTGAAGATTCTGTTCGATGACAGTAGCTGTTGCAATTGCAGTCAAGCAAAAAATATAAATTGTAATTGCATGTTGAATTATGCACATTAAATTAATGTCAATGATTAATTAAAATTGACAATTTTTTTTCCTTATATGTAGAACTTTCTCACATGAATAAATCAAATAATTTAAAAAGCAATAGAGATGAGAACTCAATTAAAAATTAGTAAATGATTCATATATGTCTCATAATATTACACAATTTTAAAGGACCTTTAAACAAGTATTTTTAAAAGAGCTTCGTCAAACTAATTATAACGACAGTGGTGAATAAAATTAACACTTTTGATGTTTTTCCCCGTGGGTTGTTGAATTTTTATTTGAAACTTACTTGATGTGACAGGTGAATGAATTACTTTTGACAACTGTTTGGTTAGGTTATTGGCCACGATAGCGTGTCTCTAACTCTCGTTGTTTTTCTTACTCTCATTTTTATTCAACTAAAGCATTTTACTTTACAAAATTGTGAACGAACGACTTTATGGAGCGTGTAGGTAAAATTTATTGCACTTTGCGCGACTACAGAAAAAGTTCAAGTTAAGCGCGTGGCTAGAAGGCAAATATGTTACAATTTTAGAGCTATAAATCTATTACAAATTGAATGGAGCAAGATAGAAAGAGAAAAGGAAAAAAAAAATATGCCAAATGTATCGAATGCAAGTCCATTTTTAAAACAGTTCAAGGTCTGTTGCTGTGCAAGTTTGTGATTGAAATTGAACTGATTATAAGGAGGTTGATTTTAAATTATTGAATTGACATAAAGACCCATTGAATAGTAGTACTTGGGCAACCTGAAACTGTCACTTTCTTTCACAACTCAAATCCCCTCACGAAAAGCTATGAGAGGGTAATACAATATCTTTGTGTCTTTGATTTCAACATACAAATACAAATCTAATCTCTTTTTTTGTGCTTAATTTTCGTTACAGGTAAGGATATTGTTCGCACATATGAAGCTATCTGGATTGTATTTGTAGTAATTCGACCCATTTGTCCTTTCATTGACATCTAGATAATGGTTTGTTTGCTTTATAAACGTACAACAGCATGTACAGAATTCCTAATAAAAAATTGCTTCTCATTTATACAAGTCTATTAGTGATTTTCAAGAGTTTCATGTTTCATTGGCCATCAATTTTTGAACTTTACTTTGAAATTATCACGATTATGATGTGAAACAAATTTGACAAAATATCAGCAACGTTCAATCAATATTTTGTTTCTGGCTAAAATGAAAGAAAAACTTTAGATCATGAAGGATGTTTCGTGAGCTCACGTTTTCTTCAATACTTTTAAAAGGTGTGATGATGGTTTTTAATTGAATTTCATGAAAACACGTACTTGTAGTAAGAATTTTTCAGTGTCTGGATATTTTTTTATTTATGACGTCTAGTCAATTCAATGTTAAAATTTCATGAACGAAATCAATTTCATCGTGTAAAAAAAAACAACTCAAGTGATTTTTATCTCCTTTACTCACTATAATCATGAACCGAATAAAGTGAAGTATTTATCTTTCACTCAGCGTACATAATGCGTATGCAAACATGCTGAAAGAGACTTTTACTTTCGCTTAAAAAATAATAAAAGTTTGACGCATGACCGCGAAAAATACATCGATTGTGGTGCGAGATCAAGTTCTCGGCATTTTATATATTTTCTTACCTCTTTCATTCATCGGTTCACGGTATATTTACGTTTATTCCGTAACACATAAAAAAATGCGGTCTGCTGCCGTAGTCAATGAAGATATCGCTTTGAGAGATTATGAACGAACGTTTTTTATATCTTATCGTTCATCTGATGAAAAAAATGTATGTTAAAGAAATTAATTGCTGTTCAACAAATAATGCTGAGTAAAGTCTTAATTTGCTAAAGAAAAAAAATTTTGAGGCTCGGTGATTTCTATTATTTATATACCCAAATATATCAATATTGAATCAATAAAATTGTTTTAATTCAAAATTTTACATTGTAACAAATTGCGTAAATCATTCTTTACTTTTGTATGTTAATTTTGCTTTCTTATATTTATCACACCGCCCATATCTTTGTAATTTTAAAATTAAAAGAATACGTATGTAAGTAATTGAAAGGTATAATCATAATAAATGGAGTACAAAACAAATATTTTGTTCATTTTAAAATGAAAGTGCCACAAGTGCAATTTGGTTGAAAAGAAAAATTTGAAAATTTATAAAATAGTGAGCGGAACAAAGAAAAGAGAAAAATGAGTTCAATTACAATTTACCAGAAATTAAATGGACTTGTTAAAAACTATTAAATTGAAAGTCTCTTGACATGAGTGAATGTTGTATAACTATGCAAAAATATAATATATATTTTGACATTAAATAATTTTCATATAAGTACGACAGAAAGAGCGAAAATCCAATTCATGTAGGTCCGTACATTCTCCTTTCGGAAGTTTGAGTCATTAATAAACATGAGATATATTGATACACGAGCTACATTATGACATTCATAATTGATACAAACAAACTTAATGTCTTCATATATACTCATTTTGAATTGAAAATTTCAATCAGCTGTCTTACCACCATCATCGGCTTCAAACGATTATAAAAATGTATGCATTTGTAAATAGTCAATTTCCGTAGATATGAGAAATCCTATAATAATTTTCCAATTTTCAACAACAACAAAACAAATAAGCCTGCAATTTTGTATGCACTCAGCAATTTGCAGAATTGTAGAAAGTTTTTAACTTTTCATCACAATTCAATGAAAACGTCATTGCGTCTCTCACAACTTCACATTTTGGTTTTCTAAACAATAATTTCTTTCTCTTGCTCGTTTGATATCTCTAATTGATGATGATGTTGAATGGGAAATTTTCACATACTATTAATTATCATGCATCATTGCATCACTGCATCTGGTAATGCTATTTTCTTTCTCTATCTCTTGGTAAAGGTATGGCATTATTATTATACAATATAAACATAAACATATGAATATGTGTATAGCATAATTATAATATGTAAGATGACGATAAGGGTAAATTCTTTCTAATGCATAACATTAAGTAATAATAGCTTACATTTGAACTTGAACAAAAGCTCAAAGTTACAAGTCCTCATTCACATGTTAAATGATTCTTCATTTGCATGTTTCAAAGATATATCATCATATGTAAATCTCTTTGACAAGTTAAAGCTATTAATTTTGAATGTGTCGAGTAGCAGTAGCAACCAAATGCAATAGTTCATTTTATGAAAAAAAATTCATCTGCAACGGAATAAAAAGCAAATAAAGTTTCTTGCCTATATATTCAATTCCTCATCAAAAGTCATTTCTCACGGTAAATTTGCTATGCATCTCTCATAGATTTCTATGTAGATTTAGAGGCTTAGTTGCTAATGTTTTTTTGTTTTTAAACAATCAAGCTTCTTGCTTGTTATGTCGCAATAACTGTCGCATAACTTAATACACAAAACAAAATTTGGTTCAAGATTTTTGCAAATAAACAGCTAACAAAAAATGTTTTAAACATACGAAACAAAGTGTGAAGTAGAGCTGACATGAGATAAAGTTTCAATAAATCACTTGTAGGCGATGTTAGTCATGCCATAAAATAAAAAATGGTTTTTCTACATCTTTGTTTTCATTTAATCTGGCAAAAATCTTTCGCATTTCACTCTAAAGTTGAAAACTTTTCTTTCATCTGATTGTTGCTACTGCTGCTTATATAGAGCACAATGAAAGGGAACAAGAAAAAAATAAAACAATGAAAGATATGTGTTGAATTTTTAACACTGCTTGCCGCAATGAAACGGGAAAAATCAAATAAGAAAGAAAAAAGTTCTTTTTTGTCTTCAAACTGATAAATTAAAGAAAAAGCATTGCATAAAATATTAAGTGAGCAACGTCCTAGACCTTGGCAAATATTGATGTTATACTTTCTGCCATTATGCTTGCCAAACCATTCGTCACATTTTAAATTAACATACAAAAGAAATGGGAGAGAGAATACATTCGAAATATTGTTGTAGGCTGTCATAAATATGTCTTGTTTAAATTTGTGGAAAAAATGGGCAGTCTGTGATGATATCAAACATAAAGAAATTTTCTTATGTAAATATGAAATATATAATTGATGCAAGCAAAAAAAAAGAAATCTTTCTCAAAGGTGTTGCACAAAAATTTATTGCCAACGTCATCAACAAGGTCTTTTGTTGTTTGCTCGTAATTTTAATTCGATTATTGCCTTCCATTATTACAACAATAATAATAAAAGTTATTCATAACTTTATTGGTTTTTCTCATAGCTCGGTTAAACTTTTTTCTGTAGTTTCACAATATTTATTTCAAAGAGAATTTTTCTGTGCTTACCAAGTCTTTATTTTATTTATTTATGTAACTAATTCGTACATACATGTGCACAAATATATATTTTATACTTCTGTTCTCAATTTTCATCTAATGCAATTGCTGTTGGCTTTTTTGCATATACATATCGATGTTTTTTATACAAAGATTTATGTAGAAACCACATGCTACAACAATGTTTTGCCATTCATGCAATTTTATTGACATTTCTATAAATATATACAAGCATTTTTACGGATATTGTTCTTGTATATTGCACAACAAAAGAAGCATTTGAAGAGAACATTATAATTGCATTCCAAACTAATGTTATAAATCCAAAGATGGTAAAAGATAGTGTGACATTGTAAGATGAATTTATGTTGACAATTAAGTCCAATAAAACGGTCAAGTTTACTTGTGAGAGTCAATTAAAATCCGGAGTGGTTTTCCGGTCGTAAACATAAACTTTGTATCAATTTCTCAACAGCGCACTATCAGCGTGAAAAAGCAGAAAAACAGTATGAATCGAAAATTTCTAAATCAAGTTCAGTAGTAAGCAAGTTGGAAATGCATTCACTATATTACGAATTCCAAATTAGTTGTATATTGCATTACGATTAATTGTCTTTTTATTTCACACGTCCTGCTTTTACTATTTTTGTTGTATTACTCTTGTTAAACACGCATTTGTGCAAAAAACTTGCATTGCTTTTCTAAGATTTGAAATTATTTTATTTAGAGCTTTAATAAAATGTTGCAATTAAAGAAATTTGCATGTGGGAAATCACTTTCCATTTTTACCATCGTCATAATTGTCTCATATATGTACGAGTATACTAGTAGATGAGAACAGTCATAACTTGCTATGTTGTTTCATTGAGCGTAAAAAAGTAAGATTTCATTCATTCACACATATTAAATGTCTCAATGTTATTAACTTTGAAATTTTAATTAATTTAGATTAGCAAAACAGCAGCAAGTTAATTTACACGTGTGTGCTTTCTATACCATGTCATATCATTTCCACTCGATGAATTTCACTCTCTCTAGCTTCTTTTAGTTTTACATTCCAACAAGCACATCGATTTTCTTTCTTCTTAAAGCGACTGAAGAGTAAAATGGAAAAAAATTTATTCGCAAAATTGTCTGTCGGCTTAATATGAATTTATGGGCGCGAACACGAGAATTTTCCTGCAGTATGCGTGAACTATATGCGAGAGCAACAAGTCCTTGACTGATTCGGTTCCATGCAATGAATCATTTTACATGAGCCCTCTCAACATATTTTAATTGGTTTTGTGGTTTCATGTACAATAAAAGGAAATAAATATTTGGTATGTGCTTGCTCTTGCTCGCTTGTTGCTCCTCCCTTTCGTGTCAAGTTACAAATTTAATAATCACAAAATTTAATAACGATAAATCAATTATGAACGTCCATCAAACAATTAAAGTTCTATTTAATTGACTGCTTTGGCGCAATGCCATTTTTTTAAGGTTTCGTATGATTGATGGACTTTGAAAATTTAAATTTCAAAAGAACAGACTTGAATATGTTATTTGTCTTTGAATTTCATATACGGAAGTGTGCAACATGTTATTATATTTCTGAAATAATTTTCCATACATGCATTTTCTGAAATATAAAAAAAAGAATTTTCTCGTAACTAACTCTACATGCATGTGTATAAAGCTCAAAGATGCAAATAGGATAGGATTATTTTAAAAGCGCTTGTTGCTCATGCAAAAATAAATATAGTTAGTACGGTTCTTATCGTCTGCATAAAAATAAACTTAATGATGCTTTTAAACAACAAAATTACTCTGCGGAAAATAAATTTATCAGAAGCACAATGATGAAAAATATTTTCCATTCTATCTTGTTCAACATTTAATTTATTTTGAATGAATTAAGAGAGAGGGTAAATAGTGAAAATTGCTTTTCTTCTTATAATGAATATTTAATAGTTCTCATAATGCAATAAAAGTTTTTTCATCTTTTTTCTCTTTTCTTCTGCTAATATTAAACAATGATTCTAAAGTTTTTCCTAAAATAAATTAAGAAAGTTTTCTTTGTGAAAATTATTTAATTGACATTAAAATATTACCTCAGTGACACATATTTTCTCCTGTTTTACTTTTTTAAACAAGAAATATTTCAACAAGCGCAAATTGTTGATGAACAATGAGTAAATTATGCAAAAAATAACAGAAGGGAGCAAACGAATAGAGTTAAAAGTGTTGCAGTGACAATAAATCAGAACAGAGGAAAGAAATCATTGTTTCAGGAACACCGCGAGTAACAAAAGTATGTGTGAATGCAGTATGTACAGACATTATGCAAATTGAGCGCAATTTTTTTCATTGAATGCTGCAGCACCAGCAGCAGCGCAAAAAATTCACATGAAAACGTAAATGCTTACGAGTTTGAGTCACGTTTCGCATTTGTTTTCTTTTTCATTCTTTCGCTCTCTCTCATTGTCTGTCTGTTAAAGGCGGTAACTGAAAACAAAAAAATTCTTTATAACCCACAATGATCTTATTTCTGTTGCTTTTCTTTCATTTCATATATAATTGCACTTTTTGTGTATTACACAATACATAAATTAATCAATATATTGCGCAATAAAAAGCAAAAAAAAAAAAATTTCGCCCCAATCACAATTGACTAAAGTTACATATAGTCCAGCAACATATGGTTAAGGTCAATTAAATGCTTTATAATAAATAGCTAAGGTCAAAAAATCTGTGCCATTATTTTAAGTTCCCTCTTAACTATCCCCTTAAGCTTACATTAAAAAGTACAGCACCTAGAAGTATTACTATGACAATTTAACAATGGAAACGCGCGCACTGAAAGGGAAACAAATTGCATAAAGAAATAAATTTTATTTAAAACTCGTGGAAAATAGCTGTTGACAGGTAGTGATAATCACTATAACAACCATAAAGTAAATTCATGTTTTCATTTGAAGCCGACAAAAAATATGCAGACTGCAGGCAGATTGTGAATTGATGAAATTATCAGCAAGAATTTTTCTCAAGAGAAAATGATTCTTGTCATATGCCGGGCGGCTTTTTATAAAGTAAGAAATTGCAAGTTCAATGGTCGTCATAATAAGTTACGTGATTTTATTTTGTGATAACAACATGCAAGTGACTATTATGACTGGTATCATGAAAATTATGGGACAGCAACTGACACCATGCTTGAGATCGTGTGTAAATTTGTATTGCAAATTGAAAAGAAATTCCATTGTTCAATTATTTTTTGTACAAAAAAGGTCGAGAGTAAAGAAGGAAAGTGATCAATTTGTTAATAAAACAAAAAAAAATATTAAATTATTTTCTGCAGCTTAAGAGTCCAAGGAATTTTCATTGAAAAGCTACAAGCATGCGACACATTTCTGAAAGCGAATCAAATTAAATTTAATTTTAAAAAAATAATCAATTTAAAGGTACCTAAATTCTTTAAAAAACGATTGTCATTATACTTTAATATAATGAAAGTGAATTTCAAGAACTGAAAATACATTAAAGAAAAACCCACACTCATTCATAAGCTACTGAGCTGTAACAATAAACAATGATTGATGAAATGATCGTGCTCCATAAACATACATCTTCTCATAACCAAACAACAACAATGTGAAATGGGTTAGTCGACTTTTTTCATTTCTTTCATTCACTTTTAATAAAAGAAAATGAAATTATTAATTAGGGAATGTTTTTTTTTTTGTAAATTTAATTACTGAATTATAAACAATTCAGCTTGAATAGATGGAATTTAAAAAATAGTCAAAGAAAGTTTTTAAAAGATCATAATCAATCCGTCTCATCTGGCATTTCATGTATTTTAAATATCAGGTTGTCCGGAAAAAAATGTCAGTAATTTTGTCATTTTATTATATATTTGATTTTTCCAAAACTATTTAGTTTATTTACAAACGGTGAAAAGTATTATATTATTGAATAATGGGAGCAATTTTTAAGATATATTTGGTTCTTATTTATCTTCAATGAATATTTTTTATTCAGTTCTGAAATTTGATGAAAATTTAACTTTTTTGAATATGAACTTCAAAAATAATTTTCTCGATAGTTTTCCATTATCGAAAAATCGCTTGTGTACTGTAAATTAAGTTTCTTTTGTGCACTTTTAAATACCGCAATCAGAATTAAAATATCTTTTATAATAAAAAAGATATAAGCGCTCAAAAATGACCAACTAAAAATATCGACTTTTACAAAATCTCTCATATCTCAGTAAATACTTGTCTAAACAAAATGAATTATATACCATTTAATCTGTCTTAAAATGGACTACAAAATAACATACAGTAATTGCCATTTCTTATTTCTATCGATTTTCATACAATTTTGAAAATTTTATTGTTTACAAAATGAAAATTGTAAACAAACGACATTTTGTCAATTTTCTTTCGTTCAAATCTCTTCAACATTAAAGTCCCCGACTTTTATCCTATTCCAGTTGACAATTTTAAGTTACAATTGAAAGATTAAAACATTCAACTATGGTTGCAACAATTATGTTGAAGAGATTTGAACGAAAGAAAATTGATAAAATGTCGTTTGTTTACAATTTTCATTTTGTAAACAATAAAATTTTCAAAATTGTATGAAAATCAATAGAAATAAGAAATGGCAATTGCTGTATGTTTTTTTGTAGTCCATTTTAAGACAGATTAAATGGTATATAAATCATTTTGTTTAGACAAGTATTTACTGAGATATTAGCGATTTTGTAAAAGTCGATATTTTTAGTTGGTCATTTTTGAGCACTTACATCTTTTTAATTATAAAAGATATTTTAATTCTGATTGCGGTATTTAAAAGTGCACAAAAGAAACTTAATTTACAGTACACAAGCGATTTTTCGTTAATGGAAAACTATCGAGAAAATTACTTTTGAAATTCATATTCAAAAAAGTCAAATTTTCATCAAATTTCAGAACTGAATAAAAAATATTCATTGAAGATAAATAAGAACCAAATATATCTTAAAAATTGCTCCCATTATTCAAATATATAAATACTTTTCACCGTTTGTAAATAAACTAAATAGTTTTGGAAAAATCAAATATAAAATGACAAAATTACTGACATTTTTTTCCGGACAACCTGATAGATTGATGTTCATATGTGTAGGAAAAACAACATAATCATCGATGCGTAAAAACAGCAATTTATTAAGCTTTCGGTAAAGATGTAGAGAAATTTAACATTGTTTCTGCTACTTAAAATACAAACATAATTTGTATTAACGATAAATTAGTAAGCACTTTGATGATTCTAAATTTTTTAAAAGATAAAAGCCAAACTTGTGTAACCGTAAAGTCTAGCCGAGTTAACTCAGTGAATTTACGACTTTTTCACATAATAATTCATTAAAATCACACTGAGTTAAAAAAGATAAATAAAATTTATGAAAAGTTTACAGCTAATGTGTAGTAAATCATCAAAGCGATTTAACGAAACAACCTGCATGAATTCTCTCTTTGTTAAAATTGAATTTCCGCTAATTTCAGCAAGCTTGAGGCAAGAAAAAATCAATCAAAACATTTTTGTCATTGATCAATGAATTTTCCCAAAGAAACAACAGAGCTTATGTCATAAAAAATCAAATTCGGACCAATTAATTGACAATTGAGAGCAAAAAGTATAGCTTTTGTTAATTAATAACATTTATTGAGCTTATTGAGTTAAGTAACTTTCTCACATTCTCATAATTGGCGGCCAAGCGCAAAAATGAGAGTCATTATTACCTTCTGTATGTGTATTATTCAACAGAAGTTTGCAATTTTCTATTATTTATAGAAAGAAGACTACACGATCGATGATGTAAGTGCACTAATTGTTAGAAACTTCCAATGGTTTAAACTGCTCTTCTTCAGCTTTATGCAACAGTTGGAAATAAAAATAATTTTCAATAAAAGTGCAATTTTGATTTCAAATCGAAGTTGAAATCATCGACCTTTAAACTAGATCATTGGAAAAGGTCACAAAATTGTAGGTCATGAAAGAACACATAATTGGTCAGTTACTATTTGTTTTGTTTAAACGCATCAAAAAAGCAAGTTGTTGTATGGTGAACACCAAAAAGACAGTGAGAAAACAAGTTCATCATCATTATATTGTTGTTTTAACACACTTGCGTGCATACAAGTAAAAGAGTGAAAGAGACAAAAGCTAAAAGCATGATTAAGTATGTGAGAAAGGCAATTAAGAGCAAATTTTCCTTTTGCATGAGCGCATGATTATCATTTCATGAGCCGAAAAGACTTAAATATTACATTTGCAACTTTGAGATGCAAGAAATGCTAAAAGAGAGAAATTTTTATTTTCTTCTCCCAATTACATTATTTTGCAATAAATATCTCTCTAGACACATGCAAGCAAACTCTCCGAGAGAAAGAGATTAATAATGATAATTAATTTCAAAGAAAATTTCTTCATTAATTTCTTTGTCTTAATCCTCTAATAAAAATTAATTTTAAGAAAGAGTTTTTAATTTATAATTGAGCTCTTGACAAACAAATTAAAGTTAGTAATTAAAAATTGTTTTTTCGCAACACTCCAAACTTTTTTAAGTGATTTTTTTCGCCTTTGCACATTCACTAAAATGACACTATTAACTGCATGAAAAAAAAACAGTCGCAATTTTAATTTAATCTTGTTTTCATACCAAATTGATTTTTCGAAATATTGTCAATTTTTTTTTCTTTAACTATAGACATTGACCAACAATCATTAACGTTTTTTGTATAGGCACATGCATGGAAAATGTGCTTTCAGTGTTATTATTGCACACATATGTTAATTCATTGCATTGACTCTTGCGATAAATTGAAAGTTATTAAAATTATAAGTTGAGCAAGTACAGCATGCATGTCTTAATCAGAATGCAGATTAACTTATCACAATGAAATGTGCAAAATTGCCTGAAAATATTTTCATACTTTCAGTCAATTCTTTTTACAGCCTATCATTATATGAATGAATACCGAGAAAGCCTCTTTTTAATTCACTCAAATGAATGTTTTTTGTTTTGAGAGAAATTTGATCTGTTTGTATACAAAATAATGAATGAATGAAACTTGCTGCCGCTTTTTAACTGCTGTTGCTAGTGGGTGGAATATTTTTAGTTTAACCTGCTATTAAATGTGAATAATTGCCGATGATCATTTGTCAAATACCCGCTTGCAATATTTATATTTTCTTTTCAATGTAGTAAAATCAATTAGGTTTTGAATTTCATTTTCGAAACAATAAAACATCATTATTGCAGTCTATTTATAAAACCACCTTTGAATTTTATTCACACACTCTACGCTTTTTATTGACCATAGAAAATTGCAATAAAAAAATTTCTTTTGCAAAATAAGATTATGCGAAATTGCATAAAACAGCAGAGATTGATAATCAAAAAAGGGAGAAAGTAAGTACATCAATATATCTACTTTTTTGTGTGTACTTAAAATACGCACGTTTTAAAATTAAAAGTCAGCAACAGGCATAAAACATAGGAATTAACAATTTTATTGCATGTAAAACAATCTCATAAGCAAACACAAAAGAAAATTTCATTGTGTTTTTTTGGCGAAACCATGAGTATATTGCCACGAATTTTAATTGCATTATTTATCACGCATCATGTCAGAGAAAAAAACTTCACTGACCGTTGATATATTGGCAGCTATAATAATAATTTTGTTATGTCGAAGTGAAAATTTCTTTTACTATCCACTATATTTACGCTCGTCAAAATAAGTATAAGTAAAACTTCAACAAGGAAATAATAACAATGAAGTGTATAAAACTCACTGAGTACGCGAGTGAAACTGTAAAAGAAAATATTACTTTTTTCAATGAAACTTTATGGAAATTTAATCTATACAGCTTAGTGTGCAATTGAAAATGCACTATAATCAGAGATGAAAAATTGTAGTTTTATTGTTTATTGCACAATTTACTCTCTACATACCTAGTCATGTACATTTGTAAATTTATAAATTGCCGACAATTTTTTAACTGCTAAACAGGAATAAAAAGGCGTGGGCAAGAATTGATTGTTTTTCGATTCTTAATTATCGAACTGTCGAAAGATAACATAATGTGCGTGTACAAAACTTTGCAACTTGAATTTCTTTATAATCACGTCAGATTTAATTGCTTCATTTTCTCCCTATTTTGTTCATATCATGCAAAAAAAGGACAAAGAATGCTTTTTAAAAAAGACGTAAATCATGAACATTAATTTTATATTACGAGATGTAGAATGAATCACAAAAGGAGAGAGACAGAGTTCATGATCATCAACCCAGAGACAGTCATAAAGCGTAAAATAACAGAATGCAGAATTCAACTGTCCACTTTCGCAATGTGGAAAAACACAGTAAAATAATATAATTTTACAAGTCATTTACATCGTAATGTGTTTTCATTGTCATCATATTGAAAGTTTTATGAAATGAAAAGAAAGACTTCTCTGAAGCCAAGTACATCACAATGGCTCGATTTTAATCAAATTATCGCATGAAAGAGAACGAGGGCTCACGAAGGAATGAAAGAATGCAAATTACGCTCGTTATTTCATAACAATCAACATCATTATTCGATCATAAAAACGAGGTGAAAAACTTTTTCTTTTTCTGCTTGCATTTGCTTTAAAAATTATCTCTTTAACAATTTAATGAAAATGACGATTAAATTGTTTCTTCTTTTCATTCTTTTCGATTTCAATTGTGATGAAAGCGAGTAAATGTTTCTCTTTTGCTTCTTTTGTTACAAACATTCATCTGAACTAATTAAACGGCTAAATACGGTTCTTTTTTCTTTCTACCTGCTTCCGTACGTAACAGAATAAACAGACGCATTCAAACGTTAAATGATTGCCTGCCTGCTTTTGACTCGAGCAGCTCAATGAAAGTGAAACTTTTTCTCCTCTTCTTGCATTATTTTTATGCAATTGTCAAGATAAATATTGTAGTTGGCGAAAATAAAGAATTAAGGCAGCAAATGAGATAACAACAGTGCTATGCTGCAGTGAAATTTAAATTCAAATTATCGCAATATACTTTATGAGCTGAAAAATCGTTGACGCTGCTAGGCATGGAGAACTAAAGAGAGACAGAAACAAATTGCACAACAGTGCCCACACACATAATGGCATCAGAAAAGGGCACAATATTTTGTGTGATTTGCATGTGAAAATCGAAAATTATTCCTACAAGTTTTTTCACCATATTCATTGCTCCAATTTTTATTATTTTCACTCTCCTTCTAGCTGCTGCAGGCACTCATATATAAAAATATATCTCAGAGAATAAGCGGAACGAACAAATTCTTTGTGCAGCGCGCGAAATCGAAAATTGTCTCATAAGTTATTCATGTTAAACAAACGACGTGAGCTTGTGTTCTCAGTCTAGAGTGAAATTTACATTTATTTTAACGATATTGTTATGTTAATGACCATGGAGAAGAACATGTTTTTAAAATTAATTGAAAAAGATGAAAATTTCAGAGTGACCACTTTGATGTTCACAATTTTAACTGAAAATGAGCTTGGTTTGTTCAATATTCAAACTATCAATAAATTTATTCAAATCAACATTGATCGGCATGAAAAATATAAATGGATAGCAAGTGAGCCACTAATTGAGTTTAAGTTAGCCTCAATTGCACTCGCATCGATCATGTCTCTAAAGGGAAATAACAGTGACTTGTATATATACAAGTTTATAGCGATTGCTAAATCGTGTACAGTAGAAATGGCAGCAATCGAGGATACTTAACCCACTTCTATCACAATCAATTTTTCATAAAGCTCTCCCGGTGTGTGTATGGTATAAATGCGAGAATTTAACCGCTAAGGTCATGTGTAAAAGTGCCATAAATATGATGCAATATCTTTCCATTACCTACCATGTGACATGTTACTAAGTTCATAATGAGAGCAACTTATAGGCAATAAATTAAAACTCATCAAGGTGAAAATATACCATAAATTGCCTATCTTTTGCTATTTCTCGAAAATTAAAAAGTTTTTCACAGATAGAGTTCTACTATTCTCAAATAAAGATTATAATTTCATAATCTATCTTAATGATTTCAAACATTCTTATTTAGATTAGAAAGGACATTAAAATTACTAAGAAAGTTTCATTTGACAAATTATCGTTTTTACTTAGAATTTTGATGTGCCATTCATTAAGGTTATTTCTTCTTTCTCATTATAATTTTTTGAAAGTATTTTATGCTAGAATAAAAGTGATTACCATCTTTTACGCAGTAAATATAAAATTAATAGTGTCAACTGTTTCAAGTGAAATTTACTTTCGTTAACAAAATGTCTGTTAAAATGCGTAGAAAAATCAACGATATGAAGCAGTAATATTGACAGCGTGATTTTTATCAAGATTACAAGACGCAAAACATAATTTTTCTCGCGATAAATGAAGAGAATAATGTCTTTCTTTCTCTTTCAAGTTTATGCTTTTTTCGACAAATATAAAACTTGAAGCTAATTCTTGGTTTTATTTTTGCTCTACAGACCTTGACAGCATAATAATGCCAGCTGTGTAGAGCCCATTAAAACAACTTCCATTATATTCACTTTCACAAAATAAAAAACATTTTATTCAAGCTTTAATTGATACAAACCGCAGCCGTGGCCATATCACAGAATCGTGAATTGTTCTGCTGGCGAGTTATATTAATTAAGAATTAGCAGTTAGAATATAAAAATTTTTTATTCAGTTCCGCCACACCTCATAAATAAATATATTATTCAGGCTAGGTTTTATATTAAAGTAATATTTGTTGCATGCTCATTCTACTTGCTTACCTTTTTGTTGTACATTTTTAATCGGGAGTTGAATTACACGCAAATACATAAATTTCATTATTCTGATTAATTTATTCTTTATTCTTATAGATTCAAACAGAGCCACATCATCATCAGATCAAGCAGCATCAGCATCAACATGGTGGCAACAGCCAATTACAGGTGGAACACATACAGTTCTTCAGTCACATCCTTCGCTAAGCTCAATACCAACGAGCCGATTTCCAGGATCAGCTCGAGCACCAAGCAGCTCTAGTCTCAGATCGCCAGCACCAACAAATGGTTTTCCATCATTTGCAAATCCCAGTCCCAAATCACCTTTCAGACATTTAGACTACACATCAAGTGCGACAGCCGAATTGCGTCGCAATCCAAATCTGTCAGCACCCGATGAGTGTGCACGTGCTTGTCGTGAAGGTGAACCACCGAGAATCTGCTATTATCATTTCACACTTGAATCTTATACCGTTTTGGGAGCGTAAGTGTCAACAAAATTTTAAATTAAAAAAAATATTTACGTGCATTTTTCACATGTTTCAATCATCACTTCCATAAATTAGTCAACAACATTAGCATTTAATGGCTGTTCACACATGTTGCACGACTATGTCAAATAAAGCAATTAAAAAACGATTAAAATGGCTAACTAATTTGATTCTTTCCCTTATACAGAGCATGTCAAGTGTGTACGCCAAACGCAACAAATACTGTATGGAGTCACTGTCAATGCGTTCTCGCTGATGGTGTTGAGCGTGGTATTTTGACCGCTAATCGTATGATTCCAGGGCCAAGTATTCAAGTCTGTGAGAACGATCGAGTCGTGGTTGATGTTGAGAATCATATTGAAGGAATGGAAGTAACACTTCATTGGCACGGTATTTGGCAAAGAGGAACTCAATATTATGATGGTGTTCCTATGGTGACACAGTGCCCAATTCAACAAGGAAACACATTCAGGTAAAATAAAATATTTTGTTATTTTTTATAAAAGATATTTAGAGTGTGAAATGAACAATTTCATGATTCAAAGAAATGAAGACTTAAACTTGACGCAATTCATGTCATTAGTGACAATTTCTTTTCTTTTTTTTTGTAAATTGTAACAATAATAATCGAGTATATTGTTTCGCTTTGCCCATTTCAAGTTTATATTAATGTGTTGATGTAGTCGATTTTTATTATTATTATTATTATGCAATTCCATTGTTTATTCAAATTTTCTTAACTCTTTTGATTTATACACGCAAATCGTCGCTTTTCGAATTATAAAAGAGATTTCGATTATTCGATAAGTCTTCTTCTTATAGAAAGTTTTTGGTTCACTTGTTTGCTCGTTCATTCACTAAAACAAATTTGAATTCCCTTCAAAATTACAATAATAATAATAATAATTTGCGATAAAATCTCATGCTCGTGTCTAATAAAGCAGTTACAAAGAAATTCATTGGCGGACTTACGCAAAGCAATTATCCTTCATAAATCGAGATTATAAGAGTGAAAATTGAACACATTAGAGACAGTGAAATGAAGCAATTGAGTGCACACCACATTTTATGATAATTCCGGTCAATCTCAATTAAGCAGTCATTTCGGTATCAATTTATGTTCGCTCTCGTACATGTTTCGAGACTAAGGCAGTGGAGCAAGAGGGAATTTAATCTCAATATTAAATCGATTGTTGCATCATTTCATGCATGTTAATGTACTAAACATTAATTTATTAATTTACATTCACAGATACCAATGGACAGCAAACGCTGGTACACACTGGTGGCACTCACATACTGGTTTACAAAAAGTTGATGGTCTTCATGGTTCATTAATTGTCAGACAGCCACCATCTCGCGATCCAAATTCACATCTATATGACTTTGATTTGACAACACATGTCATTATGATGACTGATTGGCTCCATGAAGATGCTGCAGAAAGATATCCAGGACGTCTTGCTGTCAACACAGGTCAAGATCCTGAATCGCTCTTGATCAACGGCAAAGGTCAATTCCGTGATCCAAATACCGGTTTTATGACCAACACACCACTTGAAGTCTTCACAATGACACCCGGCAAACGCTACCGTTTCCGTTCAATTACTGCTTTCTACTCAGTCTGTCCTGCACAACTTACAATTGAAGGCCATACAATGACCATCATTGCAACTGATGGTGAACCTGTTCATCCAGTAAACGTCAACACAATCATCTCATTTTCAGGTAAGTGCAAATTATGCAATTTAAAAAACATTTCTCTTCCGTATCGTCCTCGATTATATACCATGACAACAGCACAAGTACAAAAATGCCTTAAGAGATAATTTAAATGCTTGACATCTGACGTAGCGTGATTTATCTCCAAAACTGCTGTACTCTATTTAAACATTTTTTTACATTTTACATAAAACAGATCGATATTTAAATTCAGAGCCTAAGGAGTTAAAAATATGTGAAATTTCAAAGTCATTTTTTCAATCAATTAAAACATTTTTTACATTCTGATTTTGTAATCAAAAGCACATATACACGCATTAACAAGTGGCTGTAAAAAAAACTTTTTTAATTTCTCATGCTATTTTATGTTGGGTGCTGTAAAAATATAAACTAATGGAATTTAATTAATAGGTTTCGAAAAAAATTTAAAATTCACTGTACTGCTGCTGGCAATTAAGAAATTATTAAAAATATAGAGTGGACAATCAATGAATAAAATTACATTTAAAATGATGCAAGGAACAAAAAGATAAGAAATAAAAACTTGCAGAATCACTTTCAATGACACTCTTCTTACTTTTTCACATTCCTTCCGTGAGAATTAAATAACCAGTCAAAATATTTTTCTGTTTACTTTCAATTTCTTTCAATCGCAATTGAGTCTTTTTTATAACATTGCCTACCCACTTACACGCTATTGAACGAGAAAACATGCTGTGTTGCTTTATAATGAAAAGGTTCATGGTTATCACTCACTAATCTTAATTGTCTCATCTACCACTTTAGCCTTAATTTTTTTTTGTTACTGTCGGGATTAAGAAAGTGAAAGACACGACACACAAAATTGTTACCTAATATTTTAAATTTTGTCTTTTAAAAAATTATGTATGTACATGTTTTGACCTTGTATTTCAGATACTGACATTAATTAGTTCGTACCAAGGAATTTTTCATTAAAATAATGAGATTTTCTCAAATGATATTGAATTCTTTTCTTAAAAGAAAAATTTCTCAATACAAAATCATTAATTTACCAAACCTTCCTCATAAATGAAAAGTTAAAAATTATTGCTTTTATTTTAATGAACTTCAAACATTTTAACGTGCAATTTTTACATGTGAATAGCATTCAACAGTCATTTATTGAATCAATTGACCATAAAGCATAATTTTCCTCAACATGCGCGTGCATTATTTATTTATTTGATAGATAGCTATCTACGAAAGTACATTTTTTACAAAAAATTATATTTCATATAAGCATTAATTCGTACATACCAATTTCCACTTAGTTCAATCAACATTGAAAAAATATTCAAGGACTTAACTACTGTGGTGCGCGGCACATTGCAATTTGTTAAGTTGAGACAGTTAAAACAAACACGTTGTTAGGCAAATTTTTTAATATAAATACACCGCAAAAGAAGGAAAGAGTTCAATTTTCAATTACCTGAATAGCTAGTTGTAAACATAAAGTTATTTGTATCGTAATTGCTATAATTTTGGTGCTAATCGAGTATCGAAAAAAAGAGAAGGTTGAGTCAAAATGCCAGGCATTTAGTAGCCAATAAATAAAATTTAATTGCGTGAAGTTGAATAAGGAAAAAAAATAATTTTTGGTTTCGAATCATTTTTTTTATTTTGTCAATTTGTGTTGGCACCATGACTCATTGTATGTGCATATTTGCTTTACAGGTGAACGATACGATTTCGTAATTAATGCCGACCAACCAGTAGGAGCTTATTGGATTCAGTTGCGTGGTCTTGGAGAGTGCGGTATCAAGAGAACACAACAATTGGCTATTTTACGTTATGCACGCGGTCCATATCAACCTGCCACACCAGCACCGACGTATGATGTTGGTCTTCCACAGGGAGTTGTAAGTACAACCACTGCTTGTTGCTATTATGATTCTTTCACACTCTACTGCCTTTTTTGTGTGATCTGTATAAAATTTTGTGTATAAAAAACACGCAGTTGAAATTGCACCTTTTGTCAATATTATTTCTTTATATGTAAACAGCACTTTCAATCTTTCGTGAATCAGATATTTTTACGCATAAATTTCAATAATTTTTAAATTGCACAATCATATAACATTTCGCTTCTCAATCGCACACAATTCAATTTAATTGAATTAAATAATTAATTGTATAGCAAATTTATTGTACAACATATGCTTCTACTCAATTCATACGTCATGCAACTCTTTTTAATTAAAAATTTTAAATTTTAAATTCATTCGCCCTTTCTTCGAATAACGATGAATGAGAGAAAATATTTTATATTATAAGAGATAACTTGAGACATGAGTATTCAATGTGCTTCATTTTATATTTTAATTGAATTCGTAGGTCTCCATCTCTCTTTACTTTTTTTTTTTAATTACGTCTTCTCGCTTGATGAATTGCAGTGAGACATGATAAAAGTTTTGCTTTACTTTCTTTACATATAACAACCTTGAAAATTATTCTCATTTACTTTAAAGCACTTTAAAAATAGAAGCTACAGAATTTGAACTAATTTATTCAAATATTTCATTTTTTTTTACTTTCACTGTTTTCAACATTCAAATGAGACAATAATTAATCTTCTTTCTACCCATAGGGTCAAATGTCTTTAGCTACTTCCGTTTCAAAGTTTGAATGAAAGAAAAAAACCATGATTAATTATTTCAATGTCTGATTTAATATCGTCCAAAAAATCATTTTCTCTCTCTATCTCGCATTTCTTGTTGACATTCATGTGAAAAAGTTTAGTTTGAAATTTCTCAATTTCTTTTACACTCTTCCTTTCGCTCCTTTCTTTGATCCGGTAATTAATTTTAAATTTCTTGTCTTTCTTCTTTTATCTTTGCTCACTTTCTATACACGAAAATTTCTTTCACTTTTCATTTTGTACATAAAAATTCACTATTTGGCTTTGTATAAAAAATGTGTATATAAAAAAATAAATTAGGTAATGAATCCATTGGATGCTCAATGTGATCAACCACGTCAAGACGCAATTTGCGTTAATCAACTTAAGGATGCAGGCAAAAGAACTATTCAAGATCCAGCATTATTGAAAGAGAAACCAGATGTCAAAATTTTCTTGCCATTCAGATTTTATCTGTATAGACCAGAAGAACTCTTCCAGCCAAATACATACAACAGATTTTTGGGTAAAAATTAAACTAATTAATTTAATGCGCAGTAATTTATAATTTTTCTTATTCTCATTTAGTCGCACCAACTGGTGATCACGTCATTTCATTGATTGATGAAATTTCATATCTTTCTGCGCCAACGCCACTTTTATCGCAATATGATGACATCAATCCTGAGCAATTTTGTAACGGTGACAACAGACCAGCCAATTGTGGACCAAATTGCATGTGTACACATAAAGTTGATATTCCTCTCAATGCCATTGTTGAAGTTGTTCTTGTTGATGAAGTTCAACAACCTAACTTGAGTCATCCTTTCCATTTACATGGTTACGGTTTTAATGTTATTGGAATTGGTCGATCGCCAGATACAACAATCAAAAAAATCAACTTGAAACATGCACTCGATCTAGATCGTCGCGGTCTGCTGCACCGTCAATACGATTTGCCACCAATCAAAGATACAATTGCTGTGCCAAATAACGGTTATGTTGTCTTCCGATTCCGAGCTGATAATCCTGGGTAAGATGACAATATTTTTAAAAGTTTTATGAACTTTTTTTAATGAAATTTTTTTTTATAGAGCATGGTTGTTCCATTGTCATTTCCTATTCCATATAACAATTGGTATGAATTTAATTTTGCACGTTGGAACACAAGCTGATTTGCCACCAGTGCCGCCAAACTTCCCAACTTGTGGAGATCATCTGTAAGTGAAATATTTTATGGGAAAAATTAAAATGAAATTCTAAAATATTTATCTTTAATTTATTTTAATATAGACCGGAAGTGATGCCACCCATAGTGCAAACATAATGAAAAATCAATCTTCCTTTGTTTAGTTGATTAAGCAAACAATCAGTAATGTTATTTAAATTATAAATAATACGATTTCTTCTTATCCACTCTGAAATTGAGGGAGATTGAAAATATCCCTTAAGGTGAAATCGATAAGGAGAAAACGAATGAAAGAAAACTTATTATACATTCTCTGGTAAATTACAATTAGTGTCGTTCATTAATTGATTATATTATGTCTGCTGGTATAAGATGTGAATATTTATAAACAACAGCAGCAATCAATTAATTTTTGTTCATTATCACCATAATTTCTCCCTTGAAGCATTCATTTTTCATTTCACCTTAATTATTTTTATATTCTTTTACTTCGCATTTTTATAGACAAAAGTCGCAATTTTTCTTTTTTCTTTTCTTTTAGGAAAGCTCTTTTTTTTTCAAAAAATTAATTTCTTTTTAAAAATTGTAAATATGTAAATATAAAAAGAAATTTATTTCATTCATACACTTTTGCTTACTCCCCTTCATACTTTTCATTTGTATTTTATTATATATTATTCATCTTGCCAACTATATAAGTTATACACTCTTTTTTATATCAAATATCTACATGCTTTCAAAATTATTTTTAACGGAATTTTTAAATTTGAATATTTTTGACCGTTAAAAATTAAATTTATGATATTCAAAAGAATCACATTGTTTTATGAAAAATACTCAATTTCTTTCTTACTCTCTTCGCCTTCTCTTTTCACTCTCTCTCTTTCGCTTAACTTCCAATAACAAAAATTTTCTTTCTGTGCCAAAATTACAAGTTTAAAGAAAAGAGTAAAATTACCATTATCATCATCACCAATTTCCATTATCATCAAAATGCTCAAAATTAAATTTTATTTTCTGGCGTCGCATTACAATTTATTATAATCCAATTAACTTTCATTTTGTCACTCAATTGAGAGTATTTTTCCCTCACTTTCTGATTATAACAACTGATTTTTATCGGTAATTGCAATTATCACTGCCGTTCATTTTTATCGATTTAAAACGATAGTTTCCACTGATGATGAGATTTTTTTATTTAAAAAAATATAACGAAGAGATGAAAAATACTGAGAAATGTGTTATGTATATAAGAAAGAAATAATTATAATTATTACGTTTTAAGCCACTTTGCAAACACTCAAATGAAAGAAAAAAATAATACGAGGCAGACGATTATTTTTTTAAAGAAAAAAAAGTAATTTAAAGCCTCTAAACTCTTATTAAAAGTTATATCATGAAAATTGGCTTAGATTTTAAAAAGTAGACTTTTTTATACTGCCAGCAACAATCATCACATTTTAATAATAAACAAAACATTTAAATAAAGATTTCATATTACTTTTTAATAAAAATTTCAGATACGAAAATTTTTTAAAATAAATTCTTTCACCTTCTCAAAATTTTCATTGCACGCTTTTATTCTACATATCCAAAATCTGTAAAAAAAATGCTGTATATTGTAAATAATGCGATTATCATTATGAGAAAAACACAATAACACATCATAAGTATGATTACAGACGGGAAAAAATGAAATGACTTTAATACAAAAGCTTTATCTTACAGTTTTTACAAAACACAACAGAAACAACAATGAGAACAAATTTATCGCTTCACTTCTCATGAATAAAAAAATTTTCTTCATTCATAATTTTTATTATTATTGAATTACACACTATTTTCCATGAGTCAAAGCTCTAAGACATGTTCAAAAAAAATTATATAGCGATAATCATTAAATTTAATGCGAATATCATTTGTGCACTCATTTGGATAATCACATCAATGATATCATGCTCACTGTTTTGGTAAGTCATTATCATGGAACCATACATCGTACTCAAATTAATTCATCAGATACTTCGTCAAGTTTTGTGAATTTTAAATTAATTCCATATCTGTTGTTGTCATTTCTCAACAATGCAGATCATGAATCCACTTGATGCGATGTGTGATGAACCACGTCCGGATGCGGTTTGTGTAAACAATTTACAGAGTGCAAAACCAGTTGAGTCGGATGTATTGACAAAGGATCCTGACATTAGCATTTTCTTGCCATTCAGATTTCATGTTTACAAGCCTACAGAGCTTTTCAAACCAAATAGTTATCATAATTACCTTGTGGCTTTCGATGGTGATCATTTGGTATCATTAATTGATGAAATTTCATATACAGGACCTACAGCACCACTTTTATCACAATATTACGATAATGATCCCAATAGTTTCTGCAATGGAGACAATCGACCAGCTAATTGTGATAAAAGTGTTGATTGCAAGTGTGTGCATAAAGTTGACATTCCATTAAATGCTGTTGTTGAAATTGTACTAATTGATGAAGTGCAACAACCAAATATTAGCCATCCATTTCACTTGCATGGTTATAGTTATCATGTTATCGGAATGGGTCGATCACCTGATAAAACAATCAAAAAAATTAGCTTAAAACATGCTCTTGATCTCAATCGACGTGGTTTATTAAATAGAAATTTTCAAAGTCATCCATTGAAAGATAATGTAGCAGTGCCAAATAACGGTTATGTTGTGTTGAGATTCAAGGCTGACAATCCAGGGTAAGATGACAATATTTTTAATGAAAAAAAGTCAAAATTTTAATGACTTGTGAATTTATTTAACAGACCATGGTTTTTCCATTGTCATTTTCTTTATCATATACCAATTGGAATGAATCTTATTTTACAAGTTGGAGAACCGAGCGATTTTCCACCTGTGCCACCAAATTTTCCAACATGCGGTAACTGGTTGCCACCAATCTCTTCATTTTAAAGATGCTATTACAATTCTCTAGACAAATTAATTATTTATTTATAAACACGCTCTCACGAGGCATTAACATACACACATTTACTCACAGGCTTTACCTTCTTTTTTTTAAAAAAAATTAATTTACTCTCAGTTGTGCAGAGAGAATTAAAATAAAAGCAAATTTATTCTCTCCATTACAGCATGTTTTAAAGATGTATGTATGTACTTATTTATACATATTTTTTGTAAATTAAGCTTTAAAGAAATACATAAACTTACTCACCCTCTTACACATATGAAAATTGTAAAATTGTACATACATTTTAAAGACTTATACCTACTTTCAAGACCAAAATATTTTAATTAAATTATTAAAGCTTTTCTTTATAAAACTTATTCTTTCTTTCTTTCAACATACTTAAATTATGCTGCTTATTATTAAATTTCTATCTTATTACTTACTGCCTTACTGACTGTTAAAACTTTTTGTTCCTTTCGCTTTACAAATGAGAGAGCTAAAAAATTATTTATTCATGTAAATTGATGTAATTTTATAAGTCAAGAAAGCTTAAGTGCACCAAAACAATGTAATTATATATCTATATAGACATACACTCTTGGTAAGTCGCTATTTCTTTCTTTTTTCTTTCACTATCTTCCTTTTTAAAAAATCGTTAAATAAAATTGAAATTGTTTATTTTTAATGCACATATGTGGAGATATAATAACAGTAATACAAAAAAATTGTGATGATAGTAATAATCTTAAATAATAATAATTCTGCAACCTCTCATTACTTGCATTTTTTTTTTTTGCTCTCTCACTATAGGTAATGAATCCATTGGATGCAATTTGTGATAGAAAACGTAATGATGCAGTGTGTGTTAGTAATTTAAAAAATGCAAGAAAAGTCAGCGAAGAGCTACTGCAAGAGCGTCCGGATATTAAAATTTTCCTTCCATTCAGATTTTACTTTTACAAAGTTGAAGAGCTCTTTAGACCACAAACATATAATAAATATTTGGTACCACCAGGCGGTGATCATTTAATTTCTTTGGTCGATGAAATTTCTTATATTGCGCCACCTGCTCCTATCCTTTCACAATACGATGACATTGATCCTAATCAATTCTGTAATGGAGATAACCGTCCTCCAGGTTTGGAAAATACTTTTTTTTGATTCTAATAAATCTGTTCATAAATTTAATTAAATTAATTTAGATTGTGGACCAAATTGCATGTGCACACATAAAGTTGATATTCCACTTAATGCCATTGTTGAAGTTGTTCTTGTCGATGAAGTCCAGCAAGATAATCTCAGTCATCCTTTCCATTTACATGGCTATTCATTTAATGTTATTGGCATGGGTCGCTCACCAGATACAACAATCAAAAAAATCAGTTTGAAACATGCACTCGAATTGGACAGAAGAGGATTATTGCATAGACAATTTAAAGGACCGCCATTGAAAGATACAATTGCTGTGCCAAATAACGGTTACGTTGTGCTTAGATTCAAAGCCGATAATCCAGGGTAAAATGACAATATTTGATATCAAACATTTTAAAATGCCTAAATTTTCCCTTTTTTTTATCTCTGTCTAGAGCTTGGCTATTCCATTGTCATTTTCTTTTCCATATAATCATTGGAATGAATCTTGTTATTCATGTTGGAACACAAGCTGATTTGCCACCTGTGCCACCAAATTTCCCAACATGTGGGCATCATCTTCCACCAATAAAACTTCATTAGGGTTTTCATAAAAGCCATAGTTTTTTTAATTGTGAAAAACACATGCTTAGTTAGCCAATTTGTTGTGTAGATAGATTAATTAAAATTAGCTCTCTCAAATCCTCATAGTCAGTATAGCTGCCACAGATAACTAAAAACCACCACAAGGTGCCCGCACGTTGAGCAAAAAAGAAGAAATATAATTCATTATCAACTGTGAAGAGAGAAATATCAGTTTTATGATAGATACAAGTTCATTATAAATTTGTATCTAGCTAAATAATTAATTTTTCATTTCCCATTAAAAAATTACATTTTGCCTCACATATGACCATTTTATTTTTGATAACTCTTTTTTCACCTCAGCATGTGACTAAGTTAGCTTGTAATTAAATTTCATAACTGCTTTCTTTCTTCTTTTCTCCTGCTTAACTTATGAAGTCAATTTTATTAATGTGTACATAAGCAATTAAAGCTATCTCATGTATGTTTTTTAATTTCATACTTTAAATCTATCTGTAATTAAGTTTTAAAGACACAAAAATAAATTAAAGATATAAAAAAGAAATAATCAATTGTATTGTATAATTTTATTTTCATATTACAGTTGATAAATGATCATCGATCAAAAAGAAAATAATTATTATGATCTCAGTAATTATTTCAACTTTAATTTTTATTTACAATGAATTATGATGAACCAGTTGAAATTAAAACCAAATTGGATGAGAAAATTGCGGCTGCTTTTCAGATGTTTGACGTCAAACGAAATAATACAATTCATTCGTGCTATGTAGGACACGTGTTGAGAATTTTAAAGCTTGCACCATCTGAACAAGACATTCAAGATTTAATTAAAGATGTTGAAATTGAAAACAAAAAAGGAATCATTTATTTAAATCCATTTATGATGTTTTTAAAGAAGCGCTTATTTGATAGTGAGATTCTAAAAAAATGGAGGCCATTGGAACAAAATGAAATTCTTGAACTTTTTAAAGAACTCGATAAAAAGAACAAAGGATATATCTTGAAAGATGAATTTATCAATCTAATGAAAACTTATGGTGAATCAATGAATGATGAAGAGTTTCAAACAATGATAAATGCTGCAATTTTTATAACTGAGGATGCAAATAAAGTTAACTATTATCGCTATGCACGAAAGCTATTCTTCAAGAATGATCAAAATGAAGAAGAATCAATTTTCAATTTAGCTGAAATGGAAATAGCAGAGATCAAAAATAAAAAAAAGAAAAATTGAGATTGTTCATCACCAAAAAATAAATTTATTTTCTTAAAAAACTATAAATTATCTTTTATTATTTAGGTACAAATGTTTGATTATATTTTTATTTAAAATTAATCATCCTCTTCTTCATCTGAGCCAGGACATAAAATTTCTAGATTATTTGGAATTAGAAATTTTGTGGACATCACAGGATGAGTTCTAATTTTATGTTGTTGTGTCGAAGTTGAACTGGGTTTATTATTTTTAAAGAACATGTTCTCACTTAGTGGTGAATTATTTGACATAGTAAAACTTTGCCTTAATTGTTGTGATTTTAGCATGGAAGCATCCATTTCTATATCATCATCATCTATAACGGTTGTAAAATTTTCTTGTTGTTCACCGATTCTGGTTGAAGTGATAAATGATTCATTAACGACAACAGGATCATTTTCTATACTAGGACGCTTTCGTCTCTTTTCTTGAGCATCTTCTGAATGTCTCTTATTATTATTATTTTCATTTGATTTCTGTATACTTGAAGTTGATATAAGTGGATTTGGATTTAATATGTTTGAATTTGATGCTGATTGCCCTAATTTAGGCAAACTCGATGGTAATTTTGAAATTGTAGAAGTTCTATTACTTTTGCTTGTATTAGGTTTGGTTGGTACTTTAAATTGAAATTTACCACCATTATTATTTGACAATTCAACTTGATCATTTTCATCTATCAAATTCACATGTTGAGTGACCTCACTAAAATTAAAATCTTCGATAAGAAGTGATGTGAATGATCTAGTTGTAGATAGGCTTGGTTTTGGTGCTTTTGCCACTTTTGTTCCTTTCTTTCTGCAATATTTTCCACCTTCTTTATTTATGGTTGATTGCACTGCATTTACAGTAAGTTTTGGCATTTCAAGAACTGTACTTATCGGCTCACTTGCTTTGGTAAAGTATATATTGAGCTTATTATCATCAAGCGATTTTGCGAAATCAATCATTTGAAAAAACAAATTACTTTTAATCACAAACGAAATTTCCTCATCATTAATGACATTATAACTTGAGAATTCATTTTTGTCTAGTTTAATATTAAATTTAAGTGTTTCTTCTTCAAAAGCCGAGTTTTTAATTTTAAATTCATTTTTTGTGAACACCAGTTCAAGTTCATCCATCTCTTTTTTCAAATTATTGATGTAATTATGAATTACCGATGGACTAAAGTAAACGTTCTTAATTTCATCAATAATTTGATATTTTGATGTTTCACCTTTTGAGTAATCAATTATGTCTAGAAGATACATTTGTTTTCTGATTTTATAACCAACGCTATGCTCTACTTCTAAAACAAGTTTCTCAGGATTTTGATCGTTATCAAAGAGAAATGTACACGTTGCAAAACTTTTTGCCTGCTTTAGTGCAATAAGAAGACATCTTGCTGATAAAAGGAAAATATTTGGATTGCATTCTGGATCTGTCCAATTCTCTTTCTTGATGTAATCATATTCAAATCCATAAAAGAATGAACTTTTAAATTTTGCAAATGTAATCTAAAAAGCAAAAGATTGTATAATAAGAGTTTTAAAACAAGATGTTTTGATACTTACAATAGTTTCTGATAAGTCAATAGCTTTTAATGTCATAGAATTTTGATTTAAAATTAGATATATTTCAGGAGAGACACGAGCTAAAAACTTAATAATTTTAGTAAATACATTAAGATCTTCTTTTATGATTATTAATCGCATTTTAATGTATAATTTTTAAATTAAAACTTTAGGAAGAATTTTAACCGGGAAAACACAAAAATAAACAAAACAAACACCTCTATAATTTGAAAGTTTTTTTTAGGAAAAAAATCTTCCCTCATTGACTTTGTATCAAACACATGTGAGTTTGTTTTTTTTAGCTCGTGTTTTATAAAAATATCAAATAAAAATGGGAAAGAAAACGAAAATTGGAAAAGATAGGCGAGATAAGTTTTACAAATTAGCTAAAGAAACAGGTTTGTATCATAATTAATTTCTATAAAGAGTTATTATCCAATAAAAAAAATTAAATTCAAAATATTTTAGGATACAGATCGAGAGCTGCATTTAAATTGATTCAATTAAATCGTCGATTTGGATTTTTGCAGCAATCTCAAGTATGCGTTGATTTGTGCGCTGCTCCTGGTGGATGGATGCAAGTAGCAAAACAAAATATGCCAGTTTCAAGTATTGTAATTGGTATCGATTTATTTCCTATCAAACCAATTGCTGGATGCATGAGTCTTGTTGAAGATATTACAACAGAAAAATGTAAACAAGCTCTAAGAAAAGAATTAAAGGATTGGAAAGTTGATATAGTTTTGAATGATGGTGCTCCTAATGTAGGTCGTAATTGGTTATTCGATGCTTATCAACAAATTTGTCTCTCACTGTCAGCAACAAAACTTGCATCGGAAATACTTAGACCAAATGGTTGGTTTGTCACTAAAGTATTTAGATCAAAAGATTACAATGCCTTCATTTGGGTATTAAAACAACTTTTCAAGAAAGTTTATGCAACAAAACCATCTGCATCACGTAAGGAATCTGCTGAAATTTTCGTTGTTTGTCAAGGTTACAAAGCTGCTACAAAAATCGATCCTAAATTCTTTGATGCAAAATATGTTTTTGAAGAATTAGAAATTGAGGCTGCTGCAAAAGCAAGCGATCTTCTCAAAGAACCGAAATTAGATAAGAAACAGAAAGCACTTGGATATGACTCAATTGATTTAAGAAAGGTTTTCAAAGCAAGTGAATTTTTACAAGCAGACAGTGCTCTCGATATTCTTCAAGTCGCCACAGAAATTCAAATTGATGACGATAAAATTGCAAATCATAAAGAAACAACTGTTGAAATTAAAGAATGCTTTAAAGATATAAAAGTTCTTAATCGCAAAGATTTAAAAGATATCATTAAATGGTGGAAATTGTTGAAAGCAGAATTTTATCCTACACAGAAGAAAGATGATAAAGCAACAGAAGAAAAAGCAACAAAACCACTCACTGAAGAAGAGCAAGAAGATTTAGAACTTGACGAAATCGATAAACATATTGAAGAATTGAAAATGGAAGAGGTTCGCGATGAAAAACGAAAGAAGAAAAAGGCAAATAAAGAACGTTCGAAACTTGAGCAGAAATTAGCTTTGAAAATGATTATAAAAGGTGATTCTGGACCTCAAGAACAACGTGATGATGAAGTTTTTAATTTACATGAAATCAAAAATAAAAATGTTCTTGATAAGTTGATGGATGGAGTAAGTCTACCGAAAAAACGTGAACGCAAAAAGAAAGAACAGCCGAAAATGATTTCTTATGATCAAGATGAATTGCATGATGATGAAGCTCACATTCCAACAATTACGAGCGATCAAGAAAGTGATTCGGATGAAATTCAAGAAGATCTTGGCTTGGATGATGATGAAGAAGAAGAAGAAGAGAATGATGACTGGTCTCTTCATCCGAATGCAAAAAACGGAGTCCGAGGAAGCGAAAAACAGGGTATCGCTTCCGGAAAAAATAAGAAAAATCCCCTCATTACTGATCTTGATTATCGTGACAAAGATGCTAAACGCAATGCAAAAGCACAACTTTGGTTCGAAAAGGATATTTTTAAAAATATGTCGAAATCAGAAGAAATTGAAGAAGATTTAGATTTAGATACGATGGTTAAAGATTATAAAGAGAAGGGAGTCAAAGTTCTTGGTGAGAATGATGGTATAAAAACAAATTTATCACAGTTGGGCAAAAAAGCTCGCAGAAGAGCTCGACATGCAGAAAATGGTGACAAAGACAAAGCGGAAAGTTCAACTGATGACGATTCAAGTGGCGGTGAAGACAATAATGAAGTATCACAATCAGACGATGAGGATTATGAAAAAGCACCGAAAGTCAAAAAAATTAAACTTAATGAAGAAGAACTTGCACTTGGACAAACGATGATTACGAGTAAAAAGATGAAACGTGATCTCATTGATGGTGCTTGGAATCGTTACATGTTCAATGATGAAAATCTTCCTGATTGGTTTGTCGAAGATGAAAAGAAGGCTATGCGTAAAGAAATGCCAGTATCTGAAGGTTTAGTTGAAAATTACCGTAAAAACTTGCAAGAATTCAATACAAGGTCTCTTAAGAAAGTGATGGAAGCAAAGGCAAGAAAGAAGCGTCAGGCAAAGAGACAATTAGAAAAGATTAAAAAGAAAGCTGAAACAATTATGGAAAATGCTGACCATACTGGCAACGAAAAGATCAAATTGCTCAAGAAACTTTATAAGAAAACTGAAAAGAAGAAGGAAAATATTACATATGTTGTAGCAAAGAAAGCAAATGCATCAGGTAAGAAAGTGCGAAGACCGACAGGTGTAAAAGGTCGATTTAAAGTTGTTGATCCACGTATGAAGAAGGACTTACGTGCTGAGAAGAAATCTTTTAAAAAAGGTGGAGGTGGTGGTAAAAGTAAAGGAGCAAAAGGAAATAAGCAAAAGCAAAAGATGTCAAAGAAATAATTTTTTATAAAAAATTTTAACCGAAATAAAATATTTGAATTGAATTCTTTGTTTTTATTATTGAGCTCGTTTTTCGCTGTTTTTATTTTTCAGACGAAAAAATTTTAAATGAGTGAAATTTATAAGAATACGCAACATCAAAAATTAAAAGCAGAGTGGACAAAAGCATCGACGAACGAAAACTTCATAACACAATCAAAAGAAATCGTCAAAGATGGTGAAAAAATAAAAATAATTGAACAGATTGTGTTGTGTCAAAAGAAACCGGAAATAAACAACAAAAAAGAGGAAGAAACAAAGTCTAAAAAATGCCAAATATGCGAGAAAAGCTTTGGAGCAAATTATGAGGAACATATAAGATCAAAGCATGAGTTATTTGAGTGCCCAGAAAAAGACTGTAATAAGAAATTCAAAAGAAAAAGCAGCTTAAGAAAACATTCGTATTTTCATAAAGGAAAATACAAATATTCATGCGAGGATTGCAGTGAAACTTTCATAGACAAATCAAAATTTCATGTTCATTGTGCATCTAAACATAAAAAGATAGAAAAAACATACGAGTGTAAGGAATGCTCAAAAACATTCACTTCTCCTGATTATTTGAAAAAACATCAAGTAACACATAAAGGTAAAAGTTCTTTGTTATTGATTTATGAAATAATTATTAAAATATTCTTTTTCTAAATAGATGAATATAAATATTCATGTAAAGTATGCAATCAAAAATTTAAATGGCTAACATCACTGCAAACACACAAACAAACTCATGTACAAAATAAAGAAGTCTTACGATGTGAGCATTGCTCAAAAAAGTTTTCTAGTCAACGAACATTAGAACGCCACATGAGAATTCATCAAAGTCAAAAGTTTCAATGCAAGTTATGCAATGCAGTAACAAGTATAAGAAAAGACAACATAATGCGCCATATAAGGCATCTTCATTCAGAGATTGCAAGAAACGATATTCCAAATTTTATTTGTGCAATTGAAGCTGTTCCATCATCAAATGAATTAATAAATGTAGATGTAAGTAAATCTATTGAGGAGATTGAGATTGAAATTGATGACGACGATGATGATACAAATGTTTTAATAATTGATGAGTCTACAATTGTGCAGGAGCAACCAGAAATTGTTGATATTCCTGAAACGATTGCTTCTGATGCTATTACAAGTACATCTTTAATAAATAATCGAGTAAATGTTATCCAATGGAATCCAAATAAATATCAACATACTCAAGCAATAGTTCAAGAAAAACCAATTCAAATAGAAGAACCAATAACTCAAGTAACTGAAATAATAGATCTGAGTGAGAAAAATAATATAGAGACTGAAATGCAACAGCAATCAAAATGTGATAACGAAATTCAACTGCCACCCAAGAAAAAGGCGATTGCAAAATATGATCCAATTGAGCACTATCGAAAAATTTTGGGTTTAAGCGAAACAAAAAGCCCACCAACAGTGCAAAAACAATCAGATGAGCAAATTTTCCCTGATCATTGGCGAAAGAGAACATCACAAAATTTTCTATTCAGACGATAGAATGAGTAGCCAAGTGTGTAACTGATTTCCTTTTGAAAAGAGCAACAGGTGATGATTTCATTAAAAATAGGAAATCAAAAAAATTCATTCATAATTTGATTTCATAATATATACAAGTAGCAATAGCAAGCAGTGACAAGAGAGTAATTTTGAATGCTAATTTATTCACTGTTCAATATCTCAATGTGTGAGCTGCCGATAAAAGAGAAAGAAGAAATGGAATGAGAGAGAAAGGCCGTTAATAAAATTATGCAATATTAAAAATTTAATCTTCATTAGATAGGAATTTTTATTGTTTAAAGCTTATCATAGAAATTTATTTATTAACATATCGTTCATTTGAAAGTAAATCAGGACGAGCAAATGTTGGATTTAAAAATCTTTGATTTGGTGGTGCGTTTTGTCTATTTTGTCTGTTTTGCTGATTATTGTTGACAAGTGGCCTATTTTGAAAAATTGGACCGAATGGTCTTTGAACACCTTGCAGTGGTTGTGGCTGTTGAGGAGTATTTTGAGCATTTCTAATGCTTTGCAAATCAGCTATATGAAAACCTTTATTGTTAACATAAAATTTGACATCCATAGTTGTTCCATTAATGTTAAGAGCTATTGTTCCTGATCTTAAGAAATTTTCCTCTGTAGCGATTTCATATTCTTTAACAGACATTCCAATATAATCAAAGTCATTCAATGGAATTTCATAAACAATAGTATGATATCGTCTGTCAGATGTTCTAAAAGTATATGAGCCCTCAATTGATGCAAACTGATTTCTTTTTGCAATAAATTGAATAAAGTTTTCACCATTTCTTAAATAGCTTCTATATATAGAAAGAAAAAATAAGATCATGAATGTCACATTTGATAAATTATTCATTGCTTCACTTACACTTTCAGATTTTGTTTACCAATGTTTGCAAAATTAGGAAAGAGCTCACGAATTGGTCTCGCCGGAACGGGTGTCTTTTTGAATGATGTTTTTGGTAAAATTTGTTTTTCAGCTGCCTTTCCCAAATTTTGAAAGATGCCAACACCTCGTGGACTCAAACTGTACTCAATCTCATAGCCCACGCCATTTTTAGCAAAACTCAATTTGTTTGTAATATTGAAATTTGATTCATCACTTACAAAAGGATCTGAAATTTTTCATTTAAGAATGTTTTTTGCACCTGATATGACTGACATTCTAACTCACTTGTAAATTCATATTTTCCTTTCAAAACATAATAATAAACAGTTTCATAACTGCATCTTTCATCCTTAAATGTGTATTGACCGAAAATTCTTTCATCTTCTGGATGCTTATAAATCACGACTGCTTCACCATTTGTTAACCCTTGACTTTAATGGATAAAATCAAATATTTGCTTAAATTTTTTTTTGCACAAAATTGTTTGATTTATTCTCACATGTAAAAAAATCCATCTCCATAATTGAGATAAAGTGGATCTGTAAATTGCACATTTCTATCACGATCACATGCAGAATGAACACAAATAATGAATATTGAAATTGTCACTAAAATTCTAATCAACATTTTGATGAGTCTTACTATTTCAATAATTTCCACTAAACTAACAATGTAAAAGCACCAGCAAAGGCTTTAATAGCATTTTATAGCAAAGCGATTGTTGTAGTGGTGGTAAGCGCTTGAAGATGACATTTTACTCGCATACAAAAGATTATGCTTTTTTTGATACGTTTTTTTATTTTCAATATGCCAAAAAAGCGTCTTCTTCGGTAACACTTATAGTCTTTTCATTTCTAAATTCATACGCATTTTCTTATAGAGTGATAGAGAGAGATGATCATAATAAAATGCATGAAGGTGCTATGACGAACATGTGAGAAAGAGAGAAAATGTAAAACTGATTGATCTTGTTGTAGTAGTAGCATGAAATATTTACAAAATTTAAATTGATATCTCTTTACCTACAATTGAAGCTGAAAATTTCTTAATTTATTATAATGCGCTTTAATCAAGTGCTCTCACTAACTCTTTCACTTTACATTGATTTTAAATGTTAATTGTTGAGTGAATATTGTGCAACTATTGAGTTTAAAAAATAAAAAGAGGAAAAAGTTTTGTTTTTTGCGCTAGTTTTTTCGTTGTCCGACTATCGTCCACTAATTAATAGCGTCTCACATTTAAGCTTTTATTAAACTATTGTACTAAATTTTTTAAAAACACATAGAAAAACAGGTTTACATGTGAACAGACCAAAATAAAAAATTGATAAACAAAGACACTGAATGGTTAAAGATGGGAAATATAGTAGAGAAAGTCATTTTATGCAAAAATACCCATTTTTTCTTCTTTCATTCACACACAAAAAATGTCTTGTGTTTTAGATTTCATAGTCAAATCCCATTACGCAATCGAAGACGATCATTCAAAATCTTCTTATGTAATGAAATTTAAATAAGTGAATGAACTTAGTGACCCAACTATTTTATTTGACCAGCATTTAGGAACTCTTCCGATTGACAACAAATGATCTTTATGAACTCATCAATAACAGCAGGTCAATTACATGCACTTAACATATTTATATGATTTTTATTATTTTCAAGCAAAAATCTGGCATATAATCTTAATAAGACATACACGTGCACGAGATATTTTAAATATATGAAGAAGAAAAGAAAATCAAGTTGAAGTTCAATGCTTTGCTCTAGTGATACTTTTTCTTTGTTAATCTGTAACGCATGCCGATCACATCTCTTTTCTTATTTCATTCATGAAACGGCACAACGGAAAAACTTTTTGGTGCTATGTTTAAATTTAAATTACAAATACGTCACATGTCTCGACTTTTCTTTCTTCTTATAGCTAGTTCTCATACAAGTATGGATGATTGGGAATAATTTAAAATTTTTACTTCTTTATTCTTAAATTTTATTTTATTTTTTAATGTTCATAAATTTGTTAGTAAAAATATATTTCACTTTCATTAAGAAATTCTCGTGAAAGAAATTTGCGTTACAAGCGCCCAAATGAAGGTCAATGAAGAAAAAATTCATTTTTGGCAAATGCTCCCACTCATTAGTTCAGTATGAGATAAGTTCTCAAGCTGTGAAAATGGTGCTAGAAGTGATTGAATTGACTAGAGAAAATTTTCAAAATGAAGTTCAAGAAAGTGCTGTTAAGAGAGATTGGAGAAAGATTATTAAATTAAGTCAAAAATATGGATTTAAAATCAGTACTGTTCTACTCTGGGCTTTTCCTACAGAGCATTGCCTTCAAGAGCTAAAATTAACTTTCAAAAAATACAACATCACAAATATTTTAAGTATTGGCTGTGGGATTGGTTTATTGGAATTCATTATACGAGAAAGTGTTGGTTCTAGAATAAGTGGACTTGAAATTGATAAAAATTATTGGAAAAACAAAAAACCATTTATTCCAATTACTTATACAGAACATGATCAAGAAGTTACAACAAAACTTTTATTAGACTCATCAGTTCATCGAAGTTGGAATTTTTCGCTTCTCTTTTGTTACTTCAATCTTCGACATGCATTTGATGAATACATAAAATCATATAGAGGAAATTATGTAATAATCATTGGTCCATCACCCAAGGCACAAAGATATACAGACCCACTGCCTCTCGATTTTAAATATAATGAGGATTTTCAACTTGTTCATTGTAGTGATTTCGGTGACAATCACGATTTGCTTGCGATTTATGAGAGAAAAGTGAAATCCTTTGCTGTGTGATTATAAATAGACAAGAGAAATAAATAGAATAAAAACGTGAAAATTTTTGTCTCAATGTACATATTGTCTGTTTTCATTTTAGTCGGAAGTGTATAAAACTATTTATTTTTAAGTGCATCACGAATTGAGAACATTGCATTTATTTATTGTTTGTACTCGTATTTTTGAAAATAATTTGCAATCTATCAATCATTTTATAATAAAATAACGGAAATGTTATTTTAGTAAAAATTTAAATTTGTTCTAAAACTAAAATTTTGCAGAAATTGAAAACAAAAACCAATCATTACAATTATTCTTATTGTAATAACTCTAGGATGATTTATTTTATCATATTATTGTGTTATGTACTTGTTTCAGTAAATTAGGGCAAAAATTAGAGTAATTTTTTTGTTTTGTATGTTTTTTAACGAATTTTTAACGGTAATTTCAAATACTTTAGCAATACTTAATTTAAATTTTAGTACTAACGGTTTTAATTGCGCTATTACTCAACGTTCACGATGATGATCATCTGGATTAATAAATGTATTATTGTTTATTTGTTTCACAGAACAGTATTCAATAATAATAATTTGCAACTTTTTGAGTTCCAGATTTAAATTTTAACATGAATTAATTCATTAAAATTGCAACAAACTTTTTTTAAAATTTGCGTCATCACCATGACAAAATATTGATGAAATATTGAAATTCATTTAATTAAATTATGAATTGACGTAAATATGATTGATAAATACTTTCAATAATTAGAAGCATGTGTTTCACCAAATCTTATAATTAATTTCAAATTTCTATGCTTAATTGCTAACTTTATGATAGGATTAAATACACAAGTGTAAAATAACTTTATCTTACTGAAATTTGTCTATATTTACCACCCACGCTCTTGAGAATATCTCAAATGAACCAACTAATTACTTATTTTGCTTTAATATTGATACAACAACAAACATTTTCATCAAAAATCTTTTTTTCACAAAATATAATTTTTTTTATCAAACAAGCTACATCAAAAGCATAAAAACATGTCTAGGTAGATAAAAGTGTTTAAAAATAACGACCGTATCATTAAAATGATAATGTTTTGCTCGAAAAAACAAATAAACTTTGTTACGTTTATAAACTTTTTTGTTTTACTTAAATTCTCCTCTCAAATACTCATTACAAATTATTGGTTGTTATTGTTATTGCTTGCTTTTTTCTTTAAATAATTGTACAAACTTTTCTTCTTCTCTAAATGTCAAATTCAATGTTTTTATAAAATAAATGTATGTGAGTGTAAGTAAACAATTTTCAAGTAACTTTCAGAATGATGCAGAAACTCCATACACACACTTTATAACAACCATCAGCATCCCCACAATTTAGTGGAAAGTAGGTTGCTCAACGTATGATGTCGTGTATGGAGAAGTTAAAAATAGAATCACAGCCGGATGAGTGGGCGTAAATGAAGTACATTGGAGTAAAAGAGATAGCAAATAAAGAGAAGATATGTGTATGTGTATTAGAGTACGATATTGTTCATGCCATCGTGTTATAGACAGCTTGGCTCTCAATGATGAAAAATGAAAACAAAGTTCAATGATGGACACTTGTTGAAGATTATAATTGTTGATATGTTTAAACTTCAAAGAACAATATTTTATGATTTTTAATTAGATAAAACAAAAAATAAAAATTATTTATTTAAACATATTTTAGATTGCATGAGTCATACTTTAATATCATAACTATTATGAAATTGAGCACATTTTATGTTTTCCCCAGTTTTTTTTCTTCCCTCACTAATACATTGTAAATATTTTAATCATTAATGCAGTCATTGAGAGAATGCGAGAGTAAAACGAGAGAGAAATTTCTCATATAGAGAGAATTTTTTCCCTTATCAAGCAAAAAGCAACTGGTTATACTATATATAAAACAGTGAGGAATTTTTCCAAGACAGGTTGTTCTCGAGTAGCTTTCGGATGGTTAAAAGCAAAGAAAAATTCTCGCGAATCGCGTTTGGATTAAATTTTAGAAATAAAAGTTTATTAATTTATTGATTTTTATATTCATTTTTGTGCTACTTAAAAAATATAAAATTTAATTTTCTCGTTGTGTAAAATTTTTATGAAAAAAATTAAATCAATAAAAAAAGTTCTATGTGTTTAAAAACGAAGTGAAAAAATAAAAGAAAAACTTTTTCGTAGAAAAAAATTCGTTTATAAGAAAAAAAATTCTTTGGTGAAAAATTAAACTCAACAAGTTGCAGTAGATGAAAACCCTTGTATACTGAAAAGCTTAAAAGTCTTTAAAAAGAAAAAAAAATATTCAAGAAGAACATTAAACTTTAGACTAAAAAGAAGTTAAATAAAAAAAGTTTAAAATCCTCTCTACTTTTACACCAGACTTTGATTCATACATACTCACTCACATACACACGGTAAGCTACTTTTCTCAATCACATATTCAATACTTATTCTCGCATACAAACGTTCTAGAAAAACATTTTACATAGAAATGCTATTTAAATTCTCCAATAAAATAATATTAAAGCCTAGGGTTACACAAAAGAAATTGAGAAGAATTGAATTTTAAATTTAACTGGTTTATAAAATTTAAAATTTCCGTTAAAAATTCTTTTTCTTACATGCGAAATCAGACGTTGGCATGCAAATGCATGCGAAAATAATAAAAAATTCAAAATTTAACAAAAATAGCCAAAATTTGTGCTCTAATTCAAAGAATTAAATGCAAATCGCAATGAAATGACAAAAATTTTCATCCTCAATTTGTCATAAAGACAAAAAATTAGAAAAATCAATTTTTGTTTTCCAAATTTACAATTTTCAAATGAAATGCCTAAATTTTTTTAAACAACGCAAAATTTTATTGTTACTTCACCCTGAAATAAAGCATCTCATCAAGCTCACTCAGCAAAGAATTCACATTCATTATTCATAGATGAATTCCATCTTCAACCATTGAAATGTAATATTCTTTATGTTTGCACTCTCTTTTTTAACTTATTGCTAAAGTTCTTCCTGTTTTCACACAACAACCTATTTCTCTTGCTCCTTTAAATTTCAAATAAGAAAAAGAAATTACGAATAAACTAGTACATAAATATCTAAAAGGAAAGAAAACCATTACAAGGAACGTGATGTACATGCAGGAGCAACAAATTTTCTTCTCCTTTTGCAACTCGCTCTCTGCTATGGTAACGATTTTCATTAATTATTAAAACAAGCAAAGCGAAGTGATGTCGTGTGGAAGTATTTTTAGAATAAATTTTTTTCATCTCGTTCTTTCAGACTCATTATTGTACTTAAAATCACGGTTAAATGTATGGTTTTTCCTTTTACTCTTTGCTCTTGAATCTTTTGAACTCCCAAAGCGCGACATTCATTTAATGTATATAAAATTACTGAGAAAACTGTTTTCTGCAACTAAATGAAATCATGTGAGTAAATGAATGAATAAAGAAGGTGAATGAATGAAAAAGTATTCAAAAGGGAGAATTTAACATAAAAATGTATGTACAAAAACTTTCCATTAAAACTTTTTTTTTCATCATATACTTTAATGTCTAAAACATCATGTTTAGTACGAGTATTAGTGTGCATGTGTCGCGGCTCATTGTTTTTCTTACTCGACACAAAAAATTTTACTTTCAAATAAATAATTCATGAATTTTGTGAATTTTTCCTTGTTTCAAATTTATTCACCACTCTCTCTCTCTTTCTTTCATTTTAAGTGTGTATGTTTTGTTTGTATGGTGAAAGAAAAAAAATCCATCTGTGTGACAGTTTGAGTGTCATAAATAATGCAGGATGAAGAATGGAAGAAGAAAAGATGAGTTTTTATAGCGAAAAGCATAAAGAAACCTCGAAGCATGACAACATTAATTATCGATAATTAAATCTGATTCAATTTAATTAATGGACAAAACATTTTCTTTAGAATTTTCTTCTTATCTAAGTACATGTTTATTTCTTTACTTGTTTCGAAGAAAGAATAAAATTTGATACTTTATTTTGGTTTTTATTTACAAAGAATATAAAATTTCTACTCAAAATAATGAAGCGGCAGTAAATAATAATTTATGGTAGTAAAATGTTCAATTATTTTTTAACATCACTGTTGCTGTTAGCAATATTCAGTTGGAAAAATATAAAATTGCATAAAAATTGAAATTTAAAGTTGATGAGGTTTTTTTAATTGGATGTCAATTTTTGAGGCCACAAAAAGTGCTGAATAATCTGCAAAAAATTTCCGATTGTTGATTTTAATTTAAAATGAAAAATAATAACAACATTCTCAAAATGCTGGCAAAATTCTTGATGAAAATCTTTATTTAAATTTCAAATAAACCTAAACAACAATTCTTTAGAAATTCCATTTGTACATTCCATTCAATTTCTATTATAAAGTAGTGAAAAGAAATTCAACTCAATTGTTTGTTTAGAAAGGACCTTTAATAAAAACTTGAAGTGCATTTTCACAATAGATGCTTTACATTTTGGTCTCAAATTCCAATTCCACTCTTGTGGCTCGTCAATTTCCATTTTCATTTCAATAACAATAGACGTAATAAATTCAAATCGATCACAAAATGACAATAAAACTGATACACACAAAAGAAGGAAAAATATTTTCATTTCATTTCTCTTATACTCTCGTAAAAGAAATAAAAAAAATGAAATATTTATGGTGAAAAAAAGAAAAATGTACAAAAATGTACAATAAGTAAGAAAGAGAGAGCTTTATAAAAGTATATTACTGACTAGATGTTGTAATGGAAATTTCACTTCATCTTCTAGGGGCTCGTAATCAAATAGACTGACTGACTAGCAAATGGCACATACTTTGAGCATTTTCATTTTGTTTTTATTATTTGCATGTGAATGGAGGTAGGCAAAAAGTGATTTTATTGTTGTTCGACTTTGAGTATGATAGAAGATTTTTGTAGCAGAATTTTTTTTAAGAAAAGGATTGAAAGTCATATAATCATTCATCCAAAACCTTCAAATAAAACAATTTCTTGTTGGAAAGTTCTTTTGAACCCTATTTCAATCAACGTTGCTTTATTGTAAGTGATGTTCGCTTCATTTCATTCTTGATCTTGCTTATTCTCTTTAGTAAAAAACAAGAAATTCATCTGTTTTTGAGATTACACTTGTTAAAGAATGTACATGTTTCTATTTATTCTTATATTTGCAAATGAATCTCTTTCAACAGAAAACAAATAAACAGCTATTCATTTATTCATTCCCTTGTGTCATTTCACTGGTATTACTTTAATCAAAAATCAGAATAATTCTGACTTTCATAGGGAATAAAATAAATCAATATTAAAAATAATTAAAATGCTGCATGTTCATCATTGCATCGCTTTAAGTTATTTTTAAATGTACGAAAAGCTTTAATTTATTGATATTATCATAACAGGATGCTTACCTTAATGTTTATTTTTAGGATTTTCCTAAGAGCTCAGAAACGAAAAGTTTGTCTTTTAATGTAAGGAAAAATGAAAAATGATGTATCCGACTTGCTTGCTTTTTATTCTGACAATTTTCACATCGACGCGTAGAAATGAAAAACTTTTTATGGCTTTAATTAAAATAATTGCATGATGAAATTTAAGCCAAATTAATTAACTTCACGATTTGCTCTTAATCTTTTCAATGCGCAAATGATTCATTTGCCTTTCACATTTCTTTACGTCCGCTTTAAACAAAAGAAATATGAACTGAAAAGCGCTGATTTAATTTTAGAATTCTTGGAATATTCACTTTATTTTGCAAATGCCTTCAACATGTTTTTGTACAAAAATTCCAAAAAAATCAGTAATATTAACCGTCAGTGACGTGTTAAAAGCGCATTTTCCCGCAACAGATTAGTTTTGTTTAAAAATTCATTGAAAGTTTCAAAAAAATTTATTCCGGCCTTTATGAAGTCTGTACAATTTAAAACATACACTTGTGTCTAAATATCCAAAAATCACTTCTGACATGTTTTCTCGACGTTTCATGACATTTTAAGATTTTTTGGATGAAAAAATTTTTTGGTCCATGTGATGGACATCCACCACATGCATGCCCTTGGGTCAACACCAATCTAAAAACTTTTTATGCCATCTTATTGTACGCTTCAAAAACTTTCCAACGAGTATAAATATGCCTATATTTGGAAAATTTCGATTTTTGGTACATGTATGCACCTGTGCGGCACATGCATACACTTAGGATAAAATGTCCAAAAATCATTTTTGACTTGTTTTTTCTATGTTTTATGATATTATAGAATTTTTTGGTGAAAAAAGTTTTTTTTGGTCCATGTGGTGGACGTCCACCATATGCATGCCATAGCTCGGCATGGAGAACGAATTTTCGCGGAAAGCTTCCGTTACACCGGTCTCATAGTCAGAACCAACAGATTGGTGCAAAAAGTTTGGTAAAAAACCGTTTTTTGAAAGACTAGTTACGGAGACAGACAGACGGACAGACAAAGTGGGCACAATAGCGCCTTTTTTCTAAATCTGATGGAAAATGCGCTAAAAAAATCTTCAATATTTAAATTAAGGAGGAAGTTTTAATACATGCACATGTAACGTAAGAGTTAATAAGAAAAAGGAAAAATTGATACCATATTTATATTTATTGAAGCCAGATGATGGGAAGATGAATCAATAAATCCACCTGTGCACAATTTTCATCTCCCACATACGATAGAGTTATGGAAAACACTCAAAAAAAAGTTAGATATTTTTCTCATTTTTTCTGTATTTCCGAGATGGTGTAAAAAGAATTGCGATGCTTTAGACACATTTTTTTGTACATGCGTAGGGCATTACTTCTTCGGTGTTGAGTTTCAGATTTAGATTTCAAAGCTAGCATCAAAAGTGACTGCGAGCTTGATCAGATAACAAATTTTGTGACTTTCTTGCGAATATTACCAAGGTAGCGAAAGATAATTTAGTCGTTGCTCCGTGTTTTTGTTGTTTCTTCATTTCGCGTGAAACGAGATATTCAGGAATGGAAAAATGTATTCATAGGCAATATACAGAAAACATTTTTGTGTATACATATTTCTAATTTTCTCTTATCTTCCTCGTCATGCCGTAACGATTAAATTTGCATATACTCATGTTTATGCTCCTAGGTGAGGAGAGAAAATTGAAAATTGTGCGGAAAATGATTTAATTGAATATGGGTGCGTGTTTTATTCGTTCTCTCGTCTATATTTTATTAGCCAATTTACGGCATAGAATTTTGTGTTTTTATGATTCATAAAATTTTATTGCTACTGTCCTAATAATTTTTTGCTAATTTTGATCACATTTTATGTATTCATGGGAAATAATTCATCTTTTTGTTTAACTTGCTCAAATTGGATTAAATGATAAGAATTTATTACTGATGAATTTTAAATGAATTCCTTTGAATTTCATTAAAATCAAAGGTTTTTAGATTAATTAAAATATCAATGTTTAATTTTACTACTTTATGACTTAATGACCATGTTTGATTATGATAATAATGATTAGATAATGAAATTTAATATGTAAGTACAATTTAAAAGTTGTTTACATGTGTGCAACATATGCTTAAAAGATAAAAAGAAGAGTTTGTTTGTGAGCCTTTAAAACTTTTTCATTTTGTATGTGGGAGAAAAAGGTAAATAATAAGTGAATTTCCATTTTCTGATTGTTTCCATACCAATGGGAAAATCATATGTTGAACTTTCATTTGATTGTGCATTAACTTTTAGCTCCATTTGTTTCGACCACTTATCAATTCCTCGTTCTTCAGGAGTTCCGGGAATTAAATGATCTAAAATACAACAAAATAAGATTTATTCGGTACTCTAAATCAATTTAAGTAAATAAGAATGCTGTCTACAATACTGACAGCATTTCATGATATAGAAATTTATGGCTTTCTCACCTAAAACGCAGCCGAGAATACCGCCGACTAAAATGCTTGTACCAAGCAACACTGAAAGAGTCGAATCTAAAACTTCAACACCTGTATTTATTGAGCCAGGATGTTTTTGAATCCATTGACAGAGTACAAGTGGGAAAAAGATTGAAATGCCAATAATGTAGAGATTTCTTGATGATCTAAGATTGACATATTGTAAAGCAGACAAACCGAATGCTGTGATAAGACCAAACATTGTACAAAAACAACCGCCAATGACTGGATCAGGAATTAAAATAAAACACGCTCCTAATTTACCAAAGACGCCCTGAATTAACATAATCACTGCTGCCCACTGAATGACTCGGCGTGAGCCAATTTTTGTTACTCCAATTGCACCCACATTTTCACCTACAAGTGAAAAAATTCAAAAATTGAATTTAAGAGCCTTTGAGATTTACCAAAAGTATTTGTTCCATTTCCGCAACCGTACATTCCCGCCAACACACAACCAAGACCTTCTGTGCCTATACCACGATTGATAGCATGCAAAGGAGGTGATTGCGCATCACACATAGCTGCAACAGTTGGATAATAGGAAATTGATTCAACAGTACATGCCAAAACTCCTGCAAGCATGCCAAGAATACCGGAAAGTGTAAATGTCGGTAATCCGAATTGAAAAGGATAAGGAACTCTAAACCATGGTGCATCCTCGAGCACTTTTATTCTTACATCTGTTCTAGCTTGACTATCATGCTCTAAAACATTTGTTGCTGTCAAAATTCCACACACGAGCCACATAATTGATATTGCCAATAGCACTGGAAATAACTTGAATAATTCAAACCATACGATATGAAATCCTTTGCTTTTTTGATAAGAAATTGTAGGCACTTTCACATTTACCAAGATTTGTGAGAATAATGTTAGTAGAGCTGTAGTACTAAGCGAGATAATCAAAATTAATTAGCAACAAGCGTAGGAAATTGCCTGTGACTTACTACTGTATGAATACAAATTGTTATGGAATTTTTCTTCACAAGAGAAGATGAAAAATGTCATAACCATTTGATTTCATTTAGTCTCATTCATACCTTACGGCAATAAACCAATTCTTTGATGCCGTGTCAGCAGCATGCTCGAATAACGTCAGACCGACGAGACTTACTGCAGGAACGATTGTCAAGGGTGAAATTATTTTCAAGAACCTTCCAATTAAGCCCGTATAGCCAATGAAAACTTGAAATAATGAAGCAACGATAATTGCGCCAGACAGCTCTCTATAAATTGTAATCTTTATTGAAGGTCGTAAATTTAAAGCTTTTTTTTATATTTGCTCACCTCATTCTTATCAGCCAGAGCTCTTCTTTCTCTTCTCCACTCATTGCCGCAATCACGGACTTATCCGGACATCTCCATTTATCTAAATTCAAAATGGCAAGCGTAGGCACAAGGAAGCTAATTGTTCCGCCTTGCACGAGTGGCAGTCGGCATCCAAATGTAGCTTGAAAAATTGTCACTAGTCCAGTGACAAAGATCATTGTCGAAATGATTGTTCCTCTAGCGGGATTTTCATCTTCCATGCATAAAGCAGGCGTTAAAATAAATGGAATTGCTACAATAGCCCCAATCATTGTCAAATAATGTTGAATTGCCATGAAGAAGCAAAGGTACCATGGGGGAGAATCATCTAAACCATAAGTCAAATTTTTCTTATTCACTTCAGTATTTTCTGTTGGCTCCATTATTTTCACAACTTGTTACAACGACAATTTGATGTAGATTAATAATTGAAATTACGTTTTTCTCTCTATATATATCTAAGTTTCTCACTAACTATCGTTAATTAAACATAAATTTTCTCATTCTATCTTGCTCACAATTTCTTTCACGACATTTATCATAGTATCAATAAAAATTTACGACGAGTAAGTAAATAGCAAGGCAGAACAGCAGTAAATGCAATTGATAATTCAGACAAACTCCTACATTTTTAGCATGTGACGTTGATTCTTTTTATCATGTATGATACACACACATATGTTGAAAGGAAACCAACGCATAGTTAACCTTCCGCATTAGCATTTGTCGCTTAAACTGTTCACTGTTAAACATACATTTATGTGAGAGCTTTAAAAATGCCATTAATAATAACAAAGTTGCTCGTTTGGAAATGTGTGTATTCTGAATATTTTTACAATATTTTTCATCCATTTTTTGCCTTTGTTAAAATGCGTAAAATACCGCAGGCTTCCTTTTTTTACCGTCATAAAGAAAGAATCGTTTGAAAGTGTCACTGGCAGATAAAGAGAAACAACAGAAACAGAGAATCACTGGAACAATGTGTTTCATTTTTTCTCGCAATATATATGATTGAGCAAGGAAAAGAAAGAAAAAAAGGTGCAAAAATCCCCAATTCAGTATAGACTTTTCAGTAAATATTTATATATAAAAAAGAAAAGAAAACTCGTATCTCGGATATGAAACTTTAACGTGAGGATTATGTGTGTCTGTATCCATTTTATAAATTAACAAATGTTTTCCCTTTTTTTCTTCCATTGTATTTTTTCTCTATCCATCTTTTTCATTCATTGTACTGTTGTCATTTTGATAGAATTCCTTTGATAAAGAATAGAAGAATGAATGAAAGTCTCAGTTGTGATAAAACAGTACTTCTTTTGTGCATGATATTCCTAATAAACTTTTGTGTCTAATGTTATGAAATTCTAGAAACTTAGACCATGAAACTTGTACAAACACTTTCTTTTTGCGTGTTAAATTAAAACAATTTTTTTTTGAAATTTCCTTAATAAAAACCAAGTTTTAAATGATTATGAAAATCTCTTAAAAATTCCTTAGTCATGTCTCAAGATTTTTGAAATGATGATTCTTTCTAATTCCTAAAATAGCGTGAAGACACGTAAAAATCTCATTTTACTTATGGAATAAATTTAATGCAAGTATGGGAAGCACTCTATTAAACTTGAACCTTTTTTCATCTTCTTGTACACCCCGTTCTTTTCTTCGATGCTTAAGAACTTAATAGAGCAAGAATGGTAGAAAACGTGTAGGTGAAAGGACAAAAAGGAAGAAAATTTGTTCTCTTACACTTTTATATTTCATCTCAAGACCATTTTTTTATTTCTTTCTCTGTCTCTTTCTGTCTGTGTTGTTTTTTTCATTTCAATAGATTAACATCCAAAGTGCTCAAACTATCAGATTTCTTTTTTCCACATGAAGAAAAAGGCTCATAAATATAAAAGCACCATCCAATTTACCTTCTTCATATCATAAAAATTTATTCTCATTTTTTTTCACTTTCATGACATTTGAAAAACACAGAGAAAGAAAGAATATCCAGAATTACATGAGAGAGCAAGAGAAAAAATAATTAATCATGTTTTCTTTTATGAACATTACACAGTGATTCAAAATTAAAAAATTTGTTCATTTTTACAAAAAATGTGATGTTTCAGATCAATGTATTCCATATACCAATCGATAAAGCACATTTTGATGCATCGATTGGTCGAGGGAATAGTGAAATTGATTTATCAGATATTTCATCTCAAAGATTTATCACATTTAGTCCCTTTTCTGAGACTTCAAAAGATAGATAATTAAGCTTTCATTCTATTTATTGAATTTTGTTTTGCCATCATGTTTCATTAGAGCAGTCGCTGGATTTATCATAAATAGAAAGAAATACTCATATTACATTCGCCGTAGACCGCTTACATCCAAACAATGCCATAAGGGCGCAATTTGCTTAAATTTTATAAAAATATTCCATATTTGAAATTTTATTAAATAAACAATTTCATTGAAAATTAAAGTGATATATAAGTGACAAATTTATTTTATTACTTGAGATACTTAGAATCAAATAAAGAAGAATTTTTTTCTGCGCAAAAAAAATATGTAAACAAAAAAAAATGAAAAGTGAACAAATTTTTTAATTCTGAATCACTGTGTTTGTTAGTCCTCCTATCCGAGAATTTTACTCATTGAATGGAAAGATACAATGATTTATCACATTTAGTCCCTTTTCTTTCCTTTCATTCTATCATCATCATCAGTTCTTATTCGTTTATTGCCAAAATCTTTTAGAAATATTAAATAAACAGAATTAAAGCATGAGAGAATCTAAAGAAGCTTATGTTGTTGGTTAAAGAGAAAATGAAGAAGACATGTGTATATGTCTCACTCTCCTTCCCTTTTTATGCCATTATTTATTTACTGAAATGTCATTTTCCGTTACTCATAATTAATCATTAACTATTAAGGAAGAATAAAAATGTATGAATATAGAATTAATTGGATTATAGCAAAGTGACTGCGTATAGCTGAATATTCACCCATGAGAGATAGAATAAGGCAAAAAAAATGCTGAGCTTTATTTCTTTTTATGAGATTGAGTAGTAATGAAGTTTGTTAATTATTATACTTTGTAACTATTAACAGGATACAAAAACAGCAAAAGTTGTATATTTAAGTAAAAGCTGTTCATTATTGTGAGCTTTTTTAATGTCAAGTGTGCTGACTTGCTGTTCCTTTTCCTTTTTATGTACATCAAAGCACAATGAATCATTATTTTTTACTTTTACTCACTTGTAATGATGATGGGTCTGCTTTACACCTACACAAAATTTTCTCATCGAGTGCTCGATATACTAATAATACTCAGCTAAAATCGTTGAACTTTCACATTTTGTTTTCTTTCTTCCCTCATAATGTTGATTGCCCAAACTGGGATGATTTATAATTTTCTCGTTGTGGGATTTTGCTTCATGATATTTCGCAAAAAAAACATTAATGTTATAAAATACAAAAAAGTCTCACGTTTTCATCCCACTTAAAAATATTTTTATCCTTCTCGACTTATTATGACAATGTGTTGTTTACATACTAACATTTAACCTTGTTTTTCTCATAATATTTAACCCTACATTGAACTTTAAAAAATGAAAATATCCTCTGAGAAACATTTTAACTTTATAAAAAGAATTTTATAATCACTAACTATTAAAAATTCATTCTACTTTTACTTTTAAATAATTCTTAATAAATTTTAAATAAAGCTTATCTTTAAGCAATGCTTTATCAATATTTTATGCCTCGTGATTGTTGTGTTATTTTAATCCTTTCTTATTCTTTTCAAAGGCTTCTTTTAAACAACATCTAAGGTTGCATAAACAGATTAAGTTTTATTTTTGTCATACAAACAAAATAATGCGAATAAAAATTTTAAAATCCCTATAGCATTGTTGAAAACTTTATCCAAAAGATATATCATATATTTAGTAAAATAATGATGAACGATGTTCAAAAGAATAAGAAAAAAGGTGACATTAAAATTTAATAAACTCAATGATAATGTTTCTTTTTTTTTTAAATTTCTCTGCAGGATATAAACACCACTATAGAAACAACAAACAAGCGAGTGAACGAGGGATAAAGGTCACAGTAAAAAAAATTTTATCATTTTTTTACTTAAGTAATAAAAATGTCAAATCAGCAAAGAGCACGCTTACCACCGACCCCAAGCAATTCAGTTACCACACAATCGAATGCTATTCAGCGACATCCACAAAATATCGATGTTCAGAACAATACAATTTCAACTGTTGTCACCACAACCGATAGTAATCAAATGTATAATAACAACAATATCAATGATGACTCACTCAATGCCTTGGGTCCGGATTTAGCCATTCAAACCAGTAAAGTGCTCGAGAATCTTTCCGATCATGAACGTACAATCATTTTGGATGTTTTGAGTCGTGATGAAAGCATACGTCAACGCGATTCTGCTCGAATCATGTAAGTACGGTCAACTTTTATTTACTAGCCCAATTTTATATCTTGTTTTGACATTTTCATTTTAATTTTAACTGCCTGTTTCTGCATCAATTGAAAAGTTATTTGTTCATGAATTTTTCCATAAAAAGCGCACAAACGCATATGTGAAAATCACTGCAGTTAAATGATTTGATTGGGAAATATTCGAATTTTTTTGTGATGTTCCTCGTATAGTTAATTAAATGGTATGAATGCATATGTCAACTTTCTGTTTTAATCAAACGAAAATGCTTTGTACAACTAACTATTGTAGAAACAATTGGCTTTTTTGTGAAAAAAATTTCAAGTTTTTAATTAAATTTTGATGATTTTTAAATGGAATATTTATTTTACGATTGGCATAATTGTTTTTATAGTATCTTTGCCTACTTTACTTCCTAATTATTTTGCTTGAAATTATTTCAATTGATAAATAACAAACAAATTTAAAATTAAAATAACGATGATTCAGAAATTATTTTAATTTCTCTCATTTCTATAGAAAAATAAGCTCAATTGATTGAATAATTCAGAATTTAACCAAAATTAGCATCTTATGGGGAGTTTTTAACACTTTACAAATAATGTAACTGATGAAAGGAACATGTGTATTTAATTTTTACAAGTTAATACATATACGTACATATATAGTAAAAGAAGAGAATAGAAAATAATTGGCTTTATCATAAGTGATGGAAAATCGATATTAATGCAACAACAAAAGCAAATATAGATATTTGAGGGGAGAAAACCTCAATATAAATTTATTCTCATGTCATTCTCATATATATGTCTACCCTGTTGAGCATTTATGACATAATTTAGATTAAATGTGCTTGTTTTTTGTATCATAATGAAAGATATTTTTCCACTTATATCCAGAGTTGTTACAGGCGAGCTCGCCTGTTTTTCGCCTGTTTTGGTAATATAATTTTACTATATATTTGAAATGACAAAAACTCTTTTGTGCCTTATTCTACATATCTTCACCTTTAAAATAAGTGCCGTTTGGAATTTTTTGGTTGAGTTTTAGCTGAGTTATGATTTTTTAAGTGTTCGCCTGTACGGATTTTTTAATTTACGCCTGTTTTTCTGACAGGCGAACACTTAAAAAATCATAACTCAGCTAAAACTCAACCAAAAAATTTCAAACGACACTTGTTTTAAAGGTGAAGATATGTAGAATTAGGTACAAAAAAGTTTTTGTCATTTTCAATATTTGTTTTCTCCAGACTTTACTGTGAAGTCAAAACAGGCGAACTCGTCTGTAACAACTCTGCTTATATCAAATATCGATTCCTATCATCTCAATCGTGTCGCTTATAGAAAGATAATATGAGATTTTGTGTATAAAATTGAATATCATCCTTACTTACTATATATACGTTATTAATGTCACTCATAATGCTCTTTACTTACTTACTCTCACACTTGTCAAAAGAAATAAATACATGAATGCCTCAATGTCTTTTTATTTTGTTATTATCAAAACACGAAAGGAATGTCAAGTTAAGCAATGGCAATATTAAAAGTTTTAAAAGGAAAGGATAAAAAAGAACTCAAATATTTGCGTTGTACTCAGTGAAATCATAAAAAAAGAAGCATAAAGCAACATGTCAATACAATATTCATTCGTTTCTTCCGTAGAATCCAATTTAAAACAAATTGCTATTTGTAGCGCTAAAAAAAGAATTGATGTCTTTTCGTTTTTCCTTCTACAACTTACGTGGATGTGTGTGTGATACACGTGAAATATAAATCGAGTTATGCATAGACAAAGTCAAATAAATTTCATAGCTAACGACACATAACTCAGCTCCATAAATTTCCTTTCAATCTTTGCACTCTTTTTTTTATTCAATTTGATTTTTTTTATTATGCACATTTTAATTTATTTTCTACAATATTGATTTTTCTATATTTCTACGAGAACGAATAAGGATTTTTGATTAATACCACAATCAATTTGTTTTTTATAGGGTTCGGACTTGCATGTATATTTTACTTGATATGCGCATATTTTTTGTCAAGTTGATTTCAAGTTAACTCACACAAAAATATATTTTATTCATTCAGATTGAAATTAATTCACATGAAATATATAGTAAATTAAAGAAACTTTGACTTTCATACAAATTTACTGGATTTCAAATGAAATTAATTCAATCTGAATGAATTAAAGACATTTTTATGTAAGTCAACTTAAAATCAACTTGACAAAAAATATGCGCATATCAAGTAAAATATGCATGCAAGTCTAAACCCTAATTTTTATTTTATGGTAATATTTATATTAAAGTTAGTCACAGTAATTTATAATAAAAATGAATGAGTAAAATTAAAAATTCCACAATTCATAATAGAACGGAAATGAAAAATAACCAATCATCAAACTTCATACAAAATAAGTGCTCTAGATTCCATCCAATATTCCCTCATCTCTTTTGCCAATTGATTTTTTTTCTCAACACAATGGTGAAATGGAAATAGAATAAACAATCATCACTGAGAGGTAGCGGAAAGACTTAACCAAGAACAATGATTCAATCATTGAAGTGTAAACAGTGTGAGAATGTGAATGTTGAATAATGAAATTTAAAGTCCAATAAGACAAGAATCAATTTTTCAACTTTAAGTCTTCTACCTTTTCTTAATTAAAAATTTGTAATTTAAAACGTAATGATGCTTCTTGTTATTAAAATTTACTTGAATCTAAAGAAAATTAAGGAAAAAGAAAAAATCCAAAATAATTTATGAGTTTCACGAAAGAAAATTCTCGAATTGATGATGAGGAAATGCGAGAAAAATATTTTTAGGCCTGACTGAGTAAGAGAAAAGGGTTAAAATTTTAATGACCATGCCATGCCTTTTTAATGTTTATTTATATGAATGTATTAAAAATAAAAGTCGCCTATAATAGTGTTTCCCGGGGTTAGAAAAAGTTGATGAAGCATAATGATGAGATTAAAGTTTAATTAAAGCACATAAAAGGATGAGTCATTTTATTGACGTGAGAGAAGAAGAAAAGGCAATAAAATTAAAGCTCAATAATGATAAATGTCGTAGATTTATTTATATCCCATGAACTTTTAAAGGAAAGTGTTCTTATAACACCTTGCTGAATGAGTTGCAAAAGTCAATTTTAATCTATGATCAAAATTTTATCTATAAACGTGTCGTAATTTTAACTTGTAAAGATGATAAAATGGATGATAAACTGGGACTCATATTTCAATATTAGATTATGAGTGCAAAACTTTCTCATCCTTATCTTCCTTATTCATTTTCTATCTCTTTATTATGCTGGAAAACTAAAAACATTATTTTCAATGCCCTCATTTCCATTTTTCATCAGTATACATACTAAATATTTGCAACAATTTTCTCCTGTCTGTCTTGCTGGCGACTATTACCAATTTCTTTCTCTCCTGCTGACATTGGTTATCGACTCTTCTTTTCTATTTTTAAAAGAATTAAATTTTCATGTTCAGATGTATAGAATTGAAAATTTCACTTCGTAAAATATAAAGGAATATATCAATTTGAATTGAGAAAAACTTTTCGTACGAGAATTGCATTTTAAAATATATCGAAAAAAAAAAATTTCTTCCTGCTTTTTCCACACAATATAACAGAGAGAGATTTTAAAAAGTAGAGCTTTTAAGCTGGCAAAAGCTCCAGCAGAGAGTGCCAAAAAGATTGTTTGCAACCATTACTCATGCCAAAGCAACAAATAAAAATCCAATAAAAAAAAACGAAAAGCGCAACAAATGCACAAGCAAACAATAAAGCAACCTGTAGAATGGTTAACCATTTATTGAAAAAAAGTAAAATAAAAATAAAGCAATAGCGAACGAACAGTCGACGACGACGGAAAGGTAATAATGTGAGAAACAACAGGTAAAAAACATTATAAGAAAACATCACAACATGTAAGCAAGCAAGCCTACAATGTTGTTACTATGAAATAAAAGTTTTCTTACATACAGCACTATGAGAGAATGAATGAAAAAGAGAGAGAAAGAGGAGAAGAAAAAAACAACTTTAACACACAACGAATGTTTCATTTCAATTCGTTATTGGGCTCGGAGCGGTTGTAAATTTCATTAAATTCGATAAAAAACGAAAAAAGAATTATTCTTTTAAAGTTATAGCAGCTTAATTATTATCATACGAAACGAACATATTAAGATAAGTACGAGCAAGTTATAATTAATTAGTAAATAAAAAAAGATCAAAGTGAATTATCAAATAATTCTCGAAAGCCGAGAATTTACCAAAAACGGAGATAAAAGGAAGAGAAGAAAGAAAGAAAAAAATTTCAATAATTTTTTACTTACTTTGTATGTGTGGTATAATAAAAAGAAAAGAAATAAGGCAGAATAAGAAGAAAAACAAATTCTTAAAAATACGATAATAGCAAAAAAATAATTTTAATTCAGTTCAAAAAAGAAGAAATATTAAGAAGATTTAAATTCGTGAATAAGCAAAACTTTCAATTTTTACCTTTATTTAATTGCAAGAAAGAACGAATGGAAATGTGAAATATCAAGAAAGAAAGAGAGAAAAATTAATTAAGTGAAAGAGTAAAAGCAATTGAATAACAACATCAGTGCGAATATAAAGTGAAAAATTTTATTCTTCATAAAGCGAAGGTTAGTCAAATATTTTTCTTTCTTAATTAGATTTTAATTACTCTTTTTGCAAATAATTTGCCGTATTTAAATAAAATATAATACAAGAAGAAATTCCATCCATTTCAATTCAATGAACATGAATCTTTGTGCATTTGGAGCTGTGTGTGATGAGAGAGTGAATATTATGATAATGAAGGTTTCCACAAGAGTCATTAAGAATTCTACCCTGTGAGCTATTTAATATTCTTAATGTCTAGTCATGTCTTAAGGTTCTTTCTTACTCTCTCTCTTTCTAGTACCAAGAAATATATAGTTGAGTGTAAAAGAGAAATTTTATGAATGTGTGTACAAATAAATCAAAATATATAACTTGACTCGCTTAGAATTTGAAGAGAAAAGAACACACAAAAATGATAAATGAAAACGTTTGCATGATGTGTATTATTGTTACTGTGGGTTTATTTTTTTGTAGGTTTTTTTCCTTTTCTTTCATTGTCCCATATTTGACTATGATGCGAGACGCAAGATTAAATCTTACAAGTATATAATTCCAACGCAATCTCCAAATGCAATCTTTTCGTCTCGTTATTGAAGCGCTCTCAACACACAATCGATTCATTGCGATCTATTAATGTAATTTATTGAATTGATTTTTATTTGCTATTCAAAAAATTCTCGTTTTTTTTGGCATCCTTGAGTTGTTTTCAAGTTATTTTTATAAGCTAAATATTTCATCTCATTTTATCCAACAACAATCATGAAACTCATTTACAAGAATGATAATAAAAATATACCTGTTTATCGTATTAAAAAATGAATAAATTCCAATTAGAACGACAAAAATTCTAATGAGAATAAACAACATTTTTTAACAAATTTGATTTAGTGTCGAGACAGATAAATTGATTAAAGTCATAAAGATAAATGTTTCTTTTTTTGTTCGCTTTTAAAATCTTTTGCTCTTAAAAATTGCATTATATTTAAATGACAAGATTAATGGTAAATTTTCGCTTAAAAATTGCGAAAACTCCAATATGAATTCAAATTTACCATTGTCTCGATCTTCTTTTGCCGTTATTTTAACCTTGCATTTTATTTAAAGTAAAGTTCTCAATTCAATTTCTCATAATTGTCTATGCATAAAGTTCATTAAGATTGGGCAATAAAATAGTGCTCGTTTATTAGCTATGTTACTTGCCTTCAGTGTCATCACGATCGTTCCAATAAACGAATTAAGTAAATAAAAGTGATTGTCATGTGCACTTATTGAGAAGCAATTAAATGATTTTACAGATTTTTCTTTACATAACGTCTTCGTTATTATAAACAGTCTCGTTCAATAATTTAATATTTTCATTTCTTTTAACACACAAAATGTGACTCACAACAACATTTTTTCATCATCACAACTGCAGCTCACTCTCTCATTTATATTTATATTTTAAAATGTACATACATAGTTAGCAACAAGCTGCGATGACTATTGCGAAATAAAAACACTGAAAAAGTAAAAAAAATTAAAAGTAAACAGATAATTCTCTCTGTCTATAAACGTGGAACAAAAATGAATTAAGTTAAAAACTGTGGTAGCACACAATGCAGGTTACTAGATTACTGAACTTTGATATTACGGGATGAATGGTTAAAATCGAAATAGGCATATGCATGCTCTCGAATTTTATTTATAACAACCGCAGCAGCAGTAGCAAATCTAATACGATTTCAAAATCTATCGAAAAAAGGTGCTATCGAAACACCAAATAACATGTCATGAATTGTTCCAGAAAATTTAACCTATTGAGTCACTCGCAAGTTAGGTCGAATGTTTTGTGGTTATTTCAATTTTTGTTTCTCCCGCATCGCGATCAGAATCGCTGTTAATCAAAAGTGAAAGATTAGTTTACAACACGATTTTGTAAGCAAAATGCAAACTCGTTTTTGTTTTGTGTGAAACTTTATAAATTTGATTGATCGATTGCAGATTGATCTTGATTAAGAGTGTCGTTCGTGCCAAAAGTAAAATATTTAATACCATTTTCCAGTTTCATGTCAACAATGAAAAATTTAAAACACCCGTAAATAATTAAATAACTCAATACGCTTAGTGGCTGGAAAATGTTAAGGGAAAAATAGCAAATGTACACGCGAATAATATTATATGGGATTTTAGTAGACTGTAATAAATAATTCAGACATAGTAAGAGAGAAAATTATTAACTTGTCCCTCGAAAAAAAAAAAAATTAAGTAGCAACAGCAACCATACAACCACTACACCATCAGGTTCATGACATTTCATACCATTTTCGAGCACTGTGATTTACTTTGTACATATTATTTTAATGAGATTGAAAGCGCAAATATTTAATGAAGAAGGAGTTTCTGCTGCTATGACTCATTCTTGCTTTGGTCATAAATTAAAGCTCAATAGTCGCTATATATTTTTTCTGTTTCACTTATAATTGCTCAATTTATAATCATTAGGTGGCAATTCAATAACAATATTCAGATTCTATCTCCATAATTTATACAAATTGGCTCATCGCATTCGCCATGTGTCTGTCTTTTTTGCAAAATGAGAAAAATGCTTCATGTTACTCTCGTGTTGTTTTTATGACATGTCACTCATCGTATACGGAGAAAAATATTTTATAACTGGCATAAAGTTTTTCAGATTTGTCCCTGTAAAGTCAAATTTATTAGCCTTATAAAGAAAATTTAAAAGTGTTATAAATTTTTTTATGACAGTTATAAAAATATTCAGAGTTGTTACAGGCGAAAATACAGGCGGCCTGTAAAAAAGGCACGCCTGTGAAAAAGGCCGCCTGTGAAAAAAATTTGACAGGCGAACAGGCGACAGGCGAAAAATTTTTTTCGTCGGAAAAATCAAACCTATGGTTTTTTGGTTGTGTAAATTATAAAATAGTATGGGAAAAATATTTTTTTGTATTTTTTTCAAAAATTTAGATTTTTCCCGGCCCAAAAACTGTTCTTCACTAGCATTTTTATCTATTTTTTGTGTTTGAAAATTCATAACTTTTCACCAACTTATTCGAAAAATATGATTGATAGCTTGTTAGAAAGATAATTTTAAGTCCTTTTTAATAATATATTATATGTAATATAAAAACTTAAAACTATGGTCACAAGAGCACAATTATTGACATCATTATGGGATTTTTTGGCATTTAATTAAGTCAAAAATTCGAAAAAGTTTCAGAAAAATTATTTTAGTATCCTAAAATATGTTTTATATTATTTTTATACGAAACACACAAAATTTTTCCGCAAAACCAATGTGCAACAAGAGTGCATCCCCTACGGCATGTGCTGCCAGTCTGAGTAAGTCTTTTTGGAAAAATTTTCAAAATTGCCTGAAGTATCTTTAAAATATCAAGAAATGAAAAAATATGCATTAAAATAGTTTTTTCAAATAAAAATTCGTAGAGGAAAGTGCATCGAAATTTTCTTCAAAAATGCAAATTTTCATTAATTTCTCTAAATTTTGATTCGTGATTTAAAAATGAAATTTTATCTAAAATATCAATTTTATGGCATATTTTATCATTTCTTGTTATTTAAAAGATATTTCAGGCAATTTTTAAAATTTTTTCAAAAAGACTTCCTTAGACTGGCAGCACATGCCTTATGGCATGCACTTTTGTTGTACATCGGTTTTTTGGAAAAATTTTGTGTGTTTCGTATAAAAAATAATCCAAAACAATATTTAAAGACATTAAAATAATTTTTCTGATGCTTTTTCGAATTTTTGACTTAATTAAATGCCAAAAATCCCATAGTGATGTCAATAATTGTGCTCTTGTGACCATAGTTTTAAGCTTTTATATTACATATAATATATTATTAAAAAGGACTTAAAATTATCTTTTCTAACAAGCTATCAATCATATTTACAAAAATAAGCAAAAATGCATGTTAAAAGCAGTTTTTGGGCCGGGAAAAATCAAAATTTTTGAAAAAAATTCTAAAAATATTTTTCCCATACTATTTTATAATTATCATACTCAAAAAAATTAAAAAAATAAAATTTTAAAAAAATCAATTTTTTTTCGCCTGTCGCCTGTAACAACTCTGAAAATATTTATTATTGTTATAAAACTTTTATAACTGTCATAAAAAAATTTATAACACTTATAAATTTTTTTTTTAAGGCTAATAAATTTGACTTTATAGGGACAAATCTAAAAAACTTTATGCCAGTTATAAAATATTTTTCTCCATATATGTATGAAGTCTTATGTATGTGACAATTATGAAGTTTATCTCGAGATTGAAATGTAATAAATTGCGCTTTCTTATCAGGTGCTTATTTCAGTTTGTCTTATCTTGAGTTTATTTATTTCTGCTCTCTTTTTCAATCAATCATAATTCCGCTTTATTCTTTAGATATTTGAAAAAAATCCGAGTAGTGTTAAAAGTTGAGTTAGGATAGAATGCACGATTATAAGCGAGAATAGTTTCCAGCTGTGAAAGTGTAAGAAGAATTAGAACGCGTTCATTGTACGGATGTTTGGATCATGAATGTTTCATAAATTTTAAACAAAGAAAGCTTATGAATAAATTAATTTAATGTCCGACCTAGAGCATGTTCTCTCTTCCTTCCAGACGAGTTTGCATGGCGCGATAAATACACAGCAGCAAGCAAAACTACAAAACACCGCAATCAGTATATATAAACGAGATCTGAAAGAAAGGGAATTTGAAGCGGGTGAAGAAAAAGCATAAATTTTTTTTGGTAACAATATAACCAGTTTTGTTCTCGACGGTTGTATGCATGTTATATATGCCTTGTTGTTGTTTCAAGCAAGCAACAAAAAGAGAGCAATACAATGATAGAAGTTTTTCGTTTTTTGACAGAGTCGAAAGAACAATAAAAGAACATGAGAACGAATTTTGATGCCATGAAAAAGCCACAAGACATCAAATCTAAAAATAAATTTGAAACCTTTTTCTTTTCGCTCCTGCTCAACCATCATTCACGTTACAAGTGAGTGCTTTATCCAAAAATTAATTTTTCATGAAAAGAAATTTCTTCATTTTTGCTGTTGCTGCTACACATCAACTCAAATGAAAAGGTTCTCTCCTTTCAACTTTTTTCTGAATATATGCTGCAAGTTGCTACCGTATTTTGTATTCTGATATACGAATAAATGTGCAGCATCGGAAGCAGTAAAAGCAATACCAGTAGCATTAGATTTGTGTTAATGCCAATGGCTGTCGTTTAGATTAACATTTTGTATGTGAACAGTAGTAGTAGCATCATTTAAGTTTTCTATTTGAAGTATGTATTTTGTACATACATGAACAACAATTGGAATATGTCTGAATAAATAATTGAAAGAGAGATCAAGAGCGAGTGAACGAAATTTATGAAATATAAAGAAAGAAAAATACGACAATATAAGCAAGTTCTTTAAAAGAAAATTAGCAAATTTACCTTTCTATTCTCTATTCAATTAGCACTTGTAATGCTATTAAACGATAATTGATAATTGAAGAAATTTACTTATTGGAATGTCTGCAAAAGTACGACAGATGGATGAAAAAGAAAGTTTTTTGTTGAAAGAAAAGAAAAAGGTCATTGATCTAATTAGATAATAATAAATTTAAAAGTTTATTTTGTCTGAATTGACTGGAAAATTCTTCATTCGTAAGAAAAGGGTTAAGAATAAAATTGACATTCAGTGTTCGATTCAAATTGAATTAAGGTTATTTCCTGAATTTATTTTTTGCATTACGGTAAATATCGTTTAGCAAATCAGTTCCTCTATTTAACATACATACTTCATAAAGCAGCGGCAGTAACACACCTCATTTCAATCTTGAACTTCATCATACAAAAGAGAATTGTAACCTACCTACATTATAATAAAATTAAAATCATATTGACAGCTCTAATGATGCGCTTTTAATGATCCAAAATGAGCGTTAGCTTCTCATTCATGTCAAATATTCAATTCATATCACATGATATTCATCAATCTCATTTTCTATGGTTATTGCAAGACTAAAATTCGAGAGGGTGATGAGTGATTAACATTGAAATCACGTGTGCTAATCAGTGTTATCACTAATGTTGCATGACGATGAGTGTTCTTTTTATCTCTGAATAAATTGAGTGGGTTGAATTCTTTCTTTTTTTATTTACTCGAGAATGTCGTTGAGTCATGACATTTCATTCAAATGACGCACGAATACTCATGCAATCTTCCCATAACGTATTTCTTAAAAAGTCTTTACATCTTAAAACAGAAAAATTGACATTTTAGAATACTCAAATACACATAATGAGCACAAAGTAGAAATAAGAAGAAACTTGAATTTGCTTCGGGCATATTCAAATTACCTTTGAATGTTTCTTTACAAATAATTCAAAATTTGGATATAAAAAAGTGAACATTTAACAATTTAGAATGCTCATATTTATAAATGTCATAAATATCCCAAAGGAAAATTTTTACAAGATTTGTAACTTCTTTTTCTTCTATGATTATAAAAATGAATGTCTGCATGAAACATTGCAAAATATCAATTGAATGAAAGGAAATATATTTTTCTAATAAATAATTAATTAAAATATGCCATTCAAGCTTCAATTCAATATATCAGAAATATTGTGAATAAATTCAAGTTTAAAAGCAATCATGTCAAATTTTTATGCTTTCGCTACGTGATTGTAAATTTTAGTTTTTTTTTTTGCATAAGAAAAAAAGACCAAAATGGCATTGTCAGCTAAATAGCTTATTGTTATGTAACAAAAGTCGCGAGCAGAAAGCTGATATTCCAAAAAGTATATAAGAAAAAAATTCCTTTCTTGTTTTGTACAGAATCAACTCAAGTGATGGAGAAAGAAATTGCTATTGAGCACAAAAAGAAAAAGAAAGAAAAAAATTGAATCAGAAAATTTAAGCATGATAAAAAAGTTATGTGAACGTTATCTGATTGTATAAATATTGTTGATTTATTTCAATGATTAAAATTTAATTAAAAGATTTTGCTTGGTTACTGTAGTTTATTTGGCATCAATCGTAAGTTCGTAAAGATTAATTGATCAAAATTTAAGTCAGTAACATAGGCATGATTTTATGAGCGTGTAAAATGATTGATACTCTCGCTCACATTAATTTTCACTTTTATATTAATTACATGACACACCATAATGAATAATTACATGACTCAAAGTGCAGACAAAATTGATTGGCCCGGGTTCCTAAAAGGAAAGTAAAGTAAAGTAAACAGTAATGTTGAAATTGACATTGACTCAGCGGGAATGTGTTGTAATAATAATGATGATGGTAAAGTACAAGTTCACAATTCACTTATCAAGACACATAAAAGATTTCATTACAATCTAACGGCATATCATAATACAAAATTAATATCGAATCGCTTCTTGTTCTTTTAAAAGAAATCAATCAATTAGAAACGGTTTTGAATATTTCATGGCAGCTAATTAATCAACATTACTGTTTTTATCGATATTCTCCATTATCTCGATTTCAATTATTTCATTATTTTTTTATGAAGAAAAATTGAAAAGTTGTGCAAGCATTAATAAAAATTTCGTGACCGTAGAATCTTTTTTAAAAAGAAAAATTTCCAATGACTTTGTCCAAAATCTATCGTGAAAGAACAATAATATTTCCGTTTGAGAAAAGTAAATAATCTTCAAATTGTTCAAAGAGGAAGACAAATATTTCGTACACATATCTTAAGGCAATTTGTCTACCACCAAAGAAATTTTCATCCGTTCTCTGTAGAAGTGAAAATCGATTGAATTTAATTAATTGTGTCAAGTTTCTGTAAAATTTTCTTTTTCGCATAATTGGGTTTTCAAATTTTGTAAAAGCTCATTGCTGCCATAATAATTAGCAATGCGAGAAAAAGTTCTCAATTTAGTTATCGTAGTGGAGTGTAAACATTGAACGGCACCGCAAAAAACAAATATTTGCAAAATCAATTTATGGTGTATCGAGCAAATCACTTACTCATAAAGTCGAGACTTGTTGTTTGCCTATCGATTGCTTTCCGCTTAACCACGAACACCACGTTTCTCATGCTTCATCCCTTCAATTTGAATAAATTTCCATTATATCCATCACTGCCATGTCGTTAGAAAGTTTTTTTCCTTCTCGCTCGCGATCCTCTTACTGCCAACATAATGTAACGTTAAATATATCAAAAATCAATTTTTATAAATTTGTATTAGCGACGATGAAACTTGATATTTGAATCTACATATTTTGTACGTGTCATTTGATAACAGAACAAAAAAAGTTTAATGCTGCCCACGTTATCAATTTATCTTTATTGCTTAAAGCTTTGTCGAAAAAAAATTGTGAAGTGAAAAAATCTGTTTCTTCAACTACTATAGCTACTTTTCATTTGCATATTTTTTGGTCTGATTTAATTCTTCTTTTGTATAAGCGTTTAATTAAAAGTTGACAATTTTATTCTCCGAATTATTATAATAAATCATTCATCCTTTACATAATTTCTATTTCCTTATATTTATTCATTTTTTTTACAAATTTTATCTCATAAAGCACAAGCAAGAATTTTCCTTTTCTACATCTGAAATTTTCGTCTGAGATTTCCATGGAAATTTGTCATTTTATCTTTCTCTCTTTTATTTTGATTTATCTTTAGCTTCATCTTGGTAAACTTTTTATTTTATCAAAGTCTAATTAAAACTTAAAATGAAGTTACAATTTTATACAAAAAAGAATGAATGGAAATAAATTGAAATTGATTCAAAAACTTTTCAATTACTGCACCAAAAAAGAACTTAATTTAACTTTTATTCGTTACTGTACAGCATAACTATCATGAACCTTGATCTGAGAAGATCAAAGGGAAATAACTTTTTTTTACTCATATTTCACTTTCGTTTCACAAATTGCAAGAAATTTTAAACTTCATCATCACTGTCGTGTCAAGCATTCCAAAGTAGAAGAATTTTTCATGATCAAGTGCAATAATCATGCGATAATATGCAATTGAGACGGAAAAGTGCATAAAAACAATGGAAATTATTTCAAGTAGCAATGTCACGGAAGTGCCTGTTCTTTCAAGATGACATAGCACTGAATAATACAGAGTCATGCAAAGTGCAATACGATTAAGTTGAGTGTATAAATTATCACTTCAACTGAATCATAAAATGTCAAATTAAGATTATTACCGTTATATGTGTGTGAATGTTGGTTGCAGGAAATGTGTTTGAGTCATAAAATAAATTTTCATGCTATTACTTTACACTTTGCACATTTAAAACCACTTTAGTTACCATCTGTGTATGTTTTGTGAGTAATGCGAGAAAGAAGAAATATCTGCGATGAGCTTTGAAATCCTTTTGAAAAAGAGAGAAAATAAAGCACAGACAGAGCAAGTGGAAAAAGGAAAATGTCATAAAACCACAATCCTCAATCAAAACGAAAGCTTATGATAACAAAAACGACAATGAAACATTTGCGGCAATAACAGTAACGAGTAAATATGATTGTGTAGATTTATGGCTCAGGTTTTGAAAGTTTATAAATTTAGATGAGAAATGAAATGAAATTAAAACGAGAGATTTATGTAGATAAATTCTAAAGAGATCTCTGAGGTTGTTTAAATTTATGCCTTGGAAGAATTGAATAAGTTTCAAATTGCATTGAAGTTAATTTGCATTCGAAGTTCGAGCACAGATTTTATAAAAACAGCAAAATTATGTGTGTGTACCTATCTGTAAAAAGACTAATTTCATTGTGTCACAAAGCGGTGATGTAGGTTGAATAGTGAATCAACAAGTTGACATGGCCGTAAAACTAAAGCGAAAGAACATTGCTTACCGTTTACCATTGTTGAATGACTTTGCTTTTATAATAACTGCACAATAGTTCAATGAGTAAGATGTGAGTAAACAAATTAAAATGCAAAATCCGCCCTTCAAGCATTTTGCAACAAGTTAGAAAATGCAACAGTAAAAATTTCATGCGAACCACACACTTGATGATTATTTTCTCGATGTTACCGTTGTCAGAATAAATTTAAACGACAATCTCAAGTTGAAGAAAGCAATTCTTTTTTTATTCTCTACGCTCACTGGCTGCGTAATTACATCTTTTTTTTTACCTTAGTAATGAATTGTTAAATGCTTTTTCAACGCGAAAAAAAAACAAAACTTTTAAAGTCTCATGGCTCTATGTTTCTTACTTTATTGTTGCTACTGCTGCTCCATCGTGCCTTGTGCTTTCTCATTAATAAAATGGATTCAGTATTAAGTTTGCAAATTGGTGCTAAAAGGTAAAAGAGAAAAAAAGGTGTTAAAGGGAAAAATGCACAAAACAATTGTTAGTATGAAATGATAATTACGAGAAACCCATTGGGAATGTAAAAATATTCTTTTTTACTAATTCAATATATTTCACACAAAAAAAAAGAATTTAAATTTTTTAGTTTCATAAACGAAAACGCCCACACACAGAATGACTAAGCACATATCACACATTGTGCAAGGTAGTCAATCAATGACATTATCCATTAAGATTCTTTTACGGTATTTTGAATTTTCAAATATATATGTGAAATATTTTTTACCTGAATTTCTATATACAGAAAAAGATTTACCAATTAGCCTAAAATGAAACTTTTAATTAGAGACTGCTTAGTCATATCGGCTTTTTTGCAATTTAAATTGCATGTAAAAATGATCTTATAATGACATACATTTATTCAGTACTCAAATGCAGTATATACTTGTAATGACAAATGAGAGAGATGCATGTTATACTCACGTGCAAAATGTGATAATGATAATTTTTTATCTTCACTTTTCTCTTACTTGAAACGTGATGATAAAAACTTTGTAGACTTGGTAAGCAATTAAGCATACATCATAAAACTCTAACATTTTATTTGACTTCTAAAATTTCACATTGCTGAAATATTTTCTTTCTTTTATGAGATTTATGTGTACCTTATTTGATAGTAGTAAACAAAATATGTCACAACAAAAGTGCTATTGAAAGTTAAGCTTTCATTCAACACCTACGAGCTCATGTGCATTACAATACAAATTTCTTCTGCATAGCGATTTAAATTCAAAATAGGTGAAAAGGTTTTCTTCTCTTTTCAATTTATTGTTGAGAATTGTGACAAATATAGAAAGAGTTAATGCTTGCGTTGCTTTCACTTTTGACTAATTTTTATGAATAAATTATTCATATATGCTACTGTAATTTAAAATTGACAAAAGCACTTATTTTACATTTATCATATGAAATATGATATCATGTCTCATAATGCATTCCCCTACTCAATATGTTACTTAATGATACTTGTTGTTAAAGCATATATGAATGCATTCATGTGAGAAATTTGAATAAATGAAACGTTATGCATTTCTATTGATATGGATTATGTAGATAAATGTATATGTGAAGAATTCAATCAACCATCTAAGTGTGAAATATATTTAAGTATGAACAATGACACTCGTAAGCTTTTGTACTTTAAGAGAAATATACAAGTGTTTATGATAATAAAAATGATATCCTTCTTTTTCTGTCATAATGTAAATTGTAAAAATTGTTTAAAAACTTTGTAATTTTCAATGTACTCGTTTTTAACGATTCTTTGCTGGAGCATTCATAAAATTTCTTGGTAGAATAACGTGGAAGCAAACAATGCGACTCATCAAAACAGATAACAAAGTAAAAATTTTACATTTTTGAACAGCTTTTTTGGTGTTATCTTTTTGAAAAATAGAATAACAGAGCAAGAGAGAAAAAGTTTTTAAACTGACTGAATGTATTTGGTTTGTTTGTTGTTCACTTTTTTGTTTGAAGGTGTGGAATTCAAATATACAAATTTTTCTCTATTTACTTGACATTTACATAAAATAAAGTGTCGAGAGCTCTTTTTGTGTACAATGTGTGGTCTAAACTAGTAGTAGGATTGCAGAGGAGCAATTACGAATTAAAAATTAATTATTTTAACTTTGGGTTTGTGCTCTCTGGCAATGAATACTTTGTGTATTACGACACGCAAAATAAAAAGAATCAAAGTCATTAGTTATTGAAACAAATTGTCATAAAGAAGTAAATTGTATCGGCTCAATCATGTCACATTTGCGGACAGTTTTATAGAATGTTTGCGATTTAAAATAAACTATGGAATTATTCTTCCAATGAACATTCGTTATGGACACGCTATTTGACAATTGAGTGCTCATCAGACATGAATGAATGTTTACAGTCACAATGAAAATCGACAGTTTATTAATACCATACTGTCGAGTCCTAAACATACACTCAATCATGGCACTATGTTTCAATTCACATCACGCAAACTAACAGTTAATATTGTTATTCAATCAAAAGATCCATTGCCGATTATGTTTATTCGAGCCACTCTTTTATAGACATGGGCGATAATTCACTTTATAGCGAGAAAGAAAACACCGTTATTAATAATCACATAGAGAAAAAGAAAGAATATATTTATGAATTTACGCATGACGCGAATATTAATTGAAGTCATTTTATATATTTTAATTTCTTTTATTTGTTAATGATTTCATCAAGAAAATAACATGTAGGGAGGTGTCTTCATTTCTTATTTTAAAAAAAAATATCAAGGTGAATTGACTGTAATTTGATATATCACGTTATTAAATATGATTGACTGTTTGTAACGATAAATCATCGTCATCATCAATCGACAGTTAGTAAGAAATTTCTTATTGAAATGTTTCAATCAAAATTATTATTATTGTACTAAACTCCATATCATCGAGGACGAATAAAGAATAAAGGCAGCAATTTCCTTTGTTAAGTAAATATTTATAAGAAGAACCAATTCACATGTGTCCACATAAAATGTGAATTTGGGACAGAAGCGAGAATAAAAAAGGCTTGCTCTGTCAAATTAAGGGTTACTGATGTAATGGAGTCGCTTTTATGTCCATATTTTCCCCTATGGGCCAGTTGTGAGTGTGTGCTCAGTGAAAAGGTAGATATTATCGGGTCAATTTATCGATTTTCCGAATACGAAAGCAGTCTATGTATGCTATAGGTTATATTCTCTATTTCTCCCTATTGTTGCTCATTTCATTCAAGCTTATTAAATATAACTTTCATCATCCACACTTCCACGTTCATTCACATATATTATAAGACGCTTTTTTTGTATTGTATTATTTTTATAATTATTATTATCGTTGACTTCTTTGTCGTAGTCGTTATTAGAGAGAGAGAGAAAGAGACCTTCCATATTTGATCGCATAGACTAAGTAGGAAATAATTGAATAGCCGTATGTGAATAGATGGAAGAAGTATGAATAATTAATAATCATTTAAGGACTCAGTTCCCACCCATGTCAATTTTGAACTATTGAGATTATCATTATTATTTTCATAATCCAATGTAATACATTTGACCTCAAACTTTACAAAATTATAATAAAAATTTTATCCAACAACAATTGCTTGTCAAATAAGAGAAAATTTATAAAATTATCCATCACAATGTCTGCTTCCTCCACTTTATTTCAAAGCTACAAATTATTGGCAGTAAAAGAAGAACAATTTGGATTTAGAATAGTAATTATTAGAATTCGTAATGCCAATAAAATAAAATCGGATTTCTATTAAAAGCCAAACAAATCACTTTCGGTTCATTGACTTGCCGAAGCCATTAGCACATGTAAAAAAGTTGCGTCAGTGTTCACGTATATGGAAAATCAAATAGTCATTGGAATCGCCATTTAAAGAGCTATTCGTACTTAACTTTTTCATAAGACTCGCTAAAAGCTGTAATAATAATGCTTGAGAAGAGAGTAAAATGCGAAAGGGTTAGTAAAGATGATGTTTTGTGCTGCTGCTGATGTGAAAGAACCAAAGTATTTGTGAATCAAACATTATTATTGGCTAAATCTCGTACTCATATGGTGAAATAAAATATAATGTGCCTTAGAATTGCTACTAAAATTTTATCTCATCGTAAAGAGCAATCGGATTATATTCATTTGGATTGCTTTTGTAAAAAAAATTTCGCAAAACAACTGCTGCTGCAATATTATTTTACTGATATTTTATCATCAATAGAAAAATTGTATTTAGGTCAATAAGTTCTTTATTTTTCTACTCAAATAAAACATATGTTTGTCCTTCCTTAATTTATATAGTAAATCAGAGATATTAGATACAGTTTAGTGCTACATATTGATTACTCATTACTGGTTTGTAGCAACTGAAATCTTATACTTTTTTGCTTCGGCGCCGCTAGAGGGCGCACGAAGTATTGTTTTTTCATTTTTTCACTTTTTCCCACTTTTCTCGAAATCTAAGCATTACCGCCTATGTAAACCAAGTATTTTTATGGTGCTTGTAATTTCCGATCAAACAAGACCTTCCGTTTGAAAAATGGTCATTCCATGCCTGAGATTTTCCAAAAAAACTGCGATGGGATGTCTGTGCGTTTGTAAACACACTATAGCTCACAGATTTAATTTTTTCGCCAAAATTTTTGAATATTCGTAATCTGTAGCACTTTAGTGAGGTAGCATCAACTTTATGTGAAGATTGGTGCATGTGTGTAGCGGCTAGCCTAGTGTGAAAATTCTGCATATATGCGAAAAATTCGCATATATACCCGCATGTATGCAAATACATGCGGAATATTCGTATTTTAACCGAAAATAACCGAGGCACCGAAGCATTTTTGAAAAACTTGAAAAGTTTTTCTTGAGCAGCAACGCATAACGATCTGCTGCGCTCACTGATTTGCACCGTGGACTTGACATTTGTCATCATTTCAATTTACTATATAGTAAATTCAATATTGATTGAAATGAACAATGAAGGTAGAAAAAGAAATTCAATATTTATTGAAAATGTTGCTGAAGTTTGCATCTAGAAAATGCTGTCATAAATATTTAATGTGAAATTGAATTTATAAAGAAATATCTCGGGATCGTATCTTTTCTTAAAAGAGCCTTAAAATAACTCAAAATCAATCTTTTGAACGCTCAATCCGAGAAAATGCCTAACAAGAAAACTAAACAAATAGAAAAAATGATTTGATTCAAAATCTATCCTTTTGATGACCTTTGCTCTTTTATTATAAAGTAAACGTAAATACGCATAAGATGAAATGATTTTAATAAATTTCTCTACTGAGTTCTGAACTGAAAATAAAAGATGAGAAAATTTTTTCTCTGTAAATGAAAATTCTCATAAAGAAAAATTCATCTCATCTTCACATTTCCTTTTTGAGTCCCATTTCTTCCATTTTTTCATTACTTTATTTTAGCATGAGGGACTATTCATCATCATTTAAAAACAGATTTATAGAATGGAAATCAAAAGCGGCATTTTTTGTTCAACAGTCTTTTATAAATGTCATTTATCCTTTTTTATGGTGAAAAAAGGAAAAGGAGAAATATTACAAATCTCTCGTCAAATTTCCTTTCCTTCCTTCTATTGATTTCTTGATAGACATAATTTCATTTTTCCTGTCAATAAATATTTTTCTTTTCCTCAAATATTGACTCAATGAACTCTTTTTCTTTCTCTCTTTATAAAGATGGAATGAAAATATTTTTCTAATAAAAAATCAACCCATTGCGTTATTAATAACAATAGGAAATCTTTAAAGCTCTTTAAAATGTCAAATAACTCAATATTAGATAGAAAAAGACAAATTCCCAAATAGAGAACTTTAAAAGCTTATGTATTTAGTATAATCTTATTGTTTAGATCTTAACTTATGTTATACCATCGTGTATAGATATAATCGAAAAATCAATAACAGACAAAAACAAATGCATACATGTGAAAGCCTATCGGGTTATTTTCCAATAAAGAAAATGGTAATATTTATCGAGTTATAATAATAATAACATTATTCCACATTATTATTATTATTATTGCCTGAATGTGGTAAAAATTAGATGTAAAATTGAATAGAGCCGAAGGGAATGATTGTCCAATCACCTTCAAATAATCACGTTTGTGAAAATTATATAAGCATACGCACTTGAAAAAAAGATAATACGAGATATTACATTTACTACTTCAATTTTATTCTCCTTCTCTCATATTCTCAGTTTATTTCAGATATGTAGAGCATTTCAAGTTTATCTCTATGGCAGTATCAAAAGCATACGATAAATTCATATTTCTTGTGTTTCCTTTGCACAAACACATATGTACATTTTCATTTAATGCTTTAAGCTCAATTTGATGCTAAAAAAACAAAACGAGGAATGTTTATATCCTAAATGGAAAATGCAACAGACCTTCGTTGTATCAAATACAAGAAATGAGCTACTCTCAAGTATGTATGTACTAGATATATCCTGAAAGCCATTCATACCTTGCCTCAATTCATTTTGACTTATACAAGAATAAGAAAATCAAATTGTGCGTTGTTTTTAGGCCACAAGGAAAATGCGAAAAAAGGAAAATTTTTCTCTTGTTGTTCTTGCCGAAAAAAGCTTTTTATTATCACAACAAACACTTTGGCGCGTAAAAAAGAAACTCAGAAACATAAAATAAGATTTTTACATTAAGTATGAAATTTTTACAGCATAAGAAAATGATTTCATGTTGTCATAACTGCCATCGTGATATATATTATTCATATATGTGTGAACGCTGCTTAGCTACTATGCAGTTGAAAGCTTCTTTTCGCTGAATTGAATGACGGGTACTTTGCTCCATTTTTTATGTGCCACTGAGCGCTTTATGTTATGAATATGAAAGTTTAAAGACATTAGACATTTATTGCTTTTGAGAAAAAGAGGAAAAAGTTCAAGTAGCAACAACATTGATTGCGAAATTCATGCCGAAATGCGGTAGTAAATTTTTGTTTTTCTTGAAGGAAAATTAAATTAGTCTGAAAAAAAAAGGTTTCTTTTATTGCTATTTAATTAGGCAAACGATCTAATTGCCTTTTCCTAGGGTCAAATCATTTTTTTGAAAAGTTTTCCTTTATTTCGTAGTTATCAAATGCGCAACAAATTTGATTTCTTTCTACTTTTGCATATTTATCGACCTATCAAATTACAAAGTGAGAATGCCAATTGTGATTATAATTACTCGTTTTAAATTACTCATTTTTCACACTGCACAACGAGAATATTTACGAATAAAATGTAATATTCACATACAATTGTAGAAAATTAAAACCACATAAAACTTTTTTTTGCCTCTCAGTCAATGTATCATATTTTTCCGAGTTTTTTTCGCTTTCCCTCTTTTTAACATTTAATTAACCACATGCAAGTTGTTCACTCACAACTATATAAATGTAATAAACTCGGATTTTTCGAATGAGCTTTTACTTTAATTATTTTACAGTTTTATGTAGTTTTTATTCACATTTAAAATTTTTATGCGCGTCTCTCTACAGGTTTATAATTTTCTTTTGATGATTTTAGAATTACCTACCTAGAAAAATTAAATTCATAAAATCATATTCATACGAGTAAATTGATTACAAAATAAACTTTTTCACTTTTACCAACGAACATGTATTCATAATTGGATTTTTTTCATTCAAAGTATTCTTTAGAATGGAAACTCATGCAGAGTAATTTAATTAACAGCTTTTTGCTACTGTACAAAGTCACGAAAAAATTTTTTTTGTTCCTTAAATTTCCTCTTTATATGCCTCAGTGAATTGATGAGAGCAAAGAACATATTCGAGGAATATGAGCCTGAAAAAGTTTTTTTAATACAATAAGTAAAAATAATTTCATTTAATTAAACACCTGAATCATGAAAAAAAATTAATTGTCATTCTGTCATTTTTAATGCAGTTATACATTGTATCAAATTTATTTTGATTTTTTGATTCGATAAAGTGTCATAAAAGTATAATAAATTGCCAATGCATGCGCATAAATACTAAAAATGATTGTCGATTCAACACCTTTATTGAGTCAATAAACTACAGTGCATGATGTTTAAAGTAATGAAATATAAAATATATTAATTTATCACATCGAAAAAAATAACTATTTTTTGCAACCATTTATGGCAAATTTACTTTATTTGGGGGATGACCCACGCCGCAAGTATGCCTTCATTCATCAAAGAAGATCGATGACTGCGATAAGACCTTCGTCATACCAGTGGTAATTTGCTTGATTGATATGTGCCTCATTCGCACTGGTTTTAAGCAATTTTTATTATTGCTTAACCATTAGCAGTTGTTATTAGATTGGTAATTGTCAGCCTTTAAAATACTCTCAAATTGACTTCATATTACGCTTATGTATGTTTGAGATATTTACACATACATCACTTTGAAAAGTAGTAATTTTACCGCGCTGTATGTAGCACTAATTAATTTTTGCGGACAAATTGGAATATTTTTCACTTATTTGGCCTTTTGCTCGAGTCTAATAGTATTAAAAATTGCAAATATTGCAAATTACTTGCCATAAACGATAATTTCAAGTGCTCAGAAGCTTCCTATCATATTGATTTAATTAAACTCAAATTCATTACAACACATTTGACATTTTTATCGTTCTCTCTCTCTCTCTCTCTCTCGTGAATATATAGAGGTTTGTACGTATGCTTGCATTATAATTATTATTTCATTTAACTGACAACTATAGCTTGCAATAATAAATGCAAATACTAATTGTAAATAATTCGACAATTTTATTTTTAATTAAATATTTCGTGTAACAGATACAAACTCATGTTGCTACTGAATGTCATTGAAAAACCATTTATAACTGTGCCGATAAAAACTTGTCAATTTCTCTCCTCCGCTTGTTCTTAAAATGACAAATTATCAAGATTTAATTCTTTCTTCTATATTTTTAGAATTCTTTTTATGTTATAACATTAAGTGGTACTTAATCCCTTTCAACCTCCACAAAAAATTATTCTTTTGAGGAAATTGTACAAATTCATCTTTATTATTATTGCTATTGTTCACCTACACACAGATGCTTTACGATTACTGACATTATAATAAGCAGCTCTCATCATATGGTTTAAGGCAATATTTTTTTACAATGGCTTATCCATATGTTTTTTTAAATTTAAAATGCTTCTCTTTTGTAAAATTGATAAAATATTCATGATTAATGTCAAAATAATTCATCATTTCTTAAGAGAGATATAATTGACTATGCACAAGTGAAAGATGGAAAGTGTAAATTTTATTTGAATCAATTACTTACTTTCGAAGTTAATTCTTCTAGAAAGCTATTTAAAATGGAAATGATGTCTGTAATTTACATATAATTTACTCTCTAATGAACTTTGTGGTAAACTTTTTTCTTCTATTGAAGGAAATCAGCATGTCTTGCTTTCTCTGTTAGTTTGATTTGCACACATACGCGATATAGTATCGTAGCAATAAAATTATATCAATTAATGAGCTTGATTCATTACGATGACAACTTCTATAATTGGCTGTATTAAAAGAATTGAAATTCACTCTTGGAAATTGATTTCCCTTCCGATGTCATAAAAATAAAATCAGATTGAGCTCCATAAAACTACGAAATCCCCGCCTTGTTAACTTTAATTCCATCAAACAAACAATAGCATTACTCGAGCACTCGCAGGGAGAGAGCATTAAAAGCAGCATAATGATGTATCAAAAAAGAGCAGTAGATTTTTATATAAATATACAGTTTAATGATATCGATTTTGAAAGCTCTCGTTTGCTATTAAATTTCACCATCATTAGTTTATATTCAATCCAAAATTGATTGTATTTAATGATGCAACTAAATGCGAGAGAAAACGTATACTCGAGTGTGCCATAGTACTTTAGACTAATTTGGACTCTCACTGTTGTTTTATCTTATTTATGGTCCATTATTTGAATATTGTAACGTGAATCGAATTGAGAGTTGGTAAAGTTAGATAAATTTTATGCCATAAACCTAAACTTTTTCCTATCTTCTTTCACTACCACCCATTTCTCAAATGAACAGCGTAATTTAATCAGAATAGATTTATAAAGCGCGCATGTAAGTGTGTGGTGCGTATACGAAAAATAATGTTGACTTCAAGGCAATTGAATTACTATCAAAATGAGTAGAAAACCATTAGAGCATATATAAGCCTTTTGTTAATGCACTACAGGCGTCTAATAACATTTCTCATAAATATTCGATTATGAAAATATGTGCTTTACTAATATGTATGTGATGAAAAATGAAGGAAAAGCATATGTGCATGACAACTCTCTTACATATACCAAGTTTTTTCTTTTGCAAAGAAGAATAGAATTTCATTGTTTAATAATTTAAAATTCAATATTTTATGAAAATATATAATAACATGTGTGATATGAAACGATTTAATATCGCCATAGAAAGCAATTTGCCCAACATTAGCCACACTCTGTAAATGCTCTTTATATGCCTCAATGGTTTGAAATTGTTCAATAACATGCATAAGAATATAATAGCCACCTTCTCGGAAGTTCAATTAAATATTTGACTTAATGACAGAGCATAAAATTTTCTATTTCAACATCAGTCGCAAAAAATATATTTGAAGAAAATAATTAAAAGATAGAAACTTACTTTATATTGAATTGCAATTTGCCATGATGCATAAATTCATGAAATTTTTCTATCTCGAGGCTTGCAACAACAACTTTTTTCTTTTTTTTAATAAAATGAAAAAAATTCATGAAGAAGACTTAAATTGTTGAAAATTTTTCTAGTCTTTTCTCTTCTTTACTTTCATTTCTCGCATACTTTTTTAAAGAGCAATTCTTTATATTAATAATAAAACTCTTCCTGATGAACTTGTAATGGTTATTTAATGCTTTTCCACCCTCATTTCAACCTTTCTTCACCCTTAGTCTTAATAGATTTTTTATTAGAGCTTCCTTTTATTGAAGGTTATTGTAGAACCATTTCAATCGATTTTTATTATTTCCTTCTAAAATAATTTTTATTAAAGAAGAGTCACGTGCTTTTACCATTTCAAAAATCATCTGATCAAAGTAAAAATTTTTCTTTCTCTTGTCTTTATTAAGTAGCAACTTATTATTGTCACTGTTAAAGGTTTCATTTTGTAGGCAAGGATACCTTACAAATATTTCTTTTAGGATTATGAAAAGTTTTCCATTATGCTTAATAGAGCAAAAAAAACTCTCTCTTACTTATTGTCAACCAATCTCTCTCTTCTTATCAACCTTTACTGATTGTGCTTTTGTAAAACCAGAAATTAATCAGTATATGTGCCATCATACTCGATTAGAGCGAATTTTTGGCGCAACAGATCAGTGTCTTTTAACAATTTTACATCGTAAAAAGTTATCATATTTTTAATAATAAATGTTTAATCAGTAGAAGTTTATTAAGAGTTTTTTTTAAAAAGAATATAATGATTAATAATTCTTGTTTAAAATGTTGTGCATTCTAATATAACGGTTAGTGTGATTTCAAAATGTTGTTTTTCTAAACGCACTCTCGAAAAGTTGCGTATGTTCAGAAAATTTTGTTATGAAGAATATTTTCATAAATTGTCAATCACAAAAGTAATTTAACTCAATATAAAGAAGTGCCTGCATATTAGGGCAATGAAATTGATCATTTAAAACAACCCCGAAGTTTCTAGCTATTATAGTTTAAGAAATCTCAGCGCCCAGCCGAACAGCCGAACAACCGAACAGCCAGCCAGCCATAGTGAATATAATAGCGTATTTTTTTTCCAAAAATTCGCTAAAGGGAAAAATATATTTATGTGAAAAATTTACCTGGTAAAAGCTTTCAAGTTCCTTTTTGACCATTGTAATGTAAATTGAATGAAATTCTTAAAGTAGCTAATTTAGATTTAAAAATTTGAATTATTTTAATAAGCGAATCGACACATTAACTACAATAGAAGTAATCTAGTAGAAGGTTTTAATGTAATTGAGAGAAAATTACTGAATTATACCCATTGTTCGCAGTTTGAATTATAACCTTAGTAAAATAAACGATGACAATAAGAGCTATAATGGCGATTTCATAAAAAGCATCCAACAGCGTTAATGTTCATAAAAAATATCAAACATTCATGATGACAAAGAGATTATTTGACTCAATAACAACCATAATGATATAAATTAATTTCTTCAAATGACATTAAAAGCGAATAAGAGCATCATCGCATTATTTTGTTTTTCTTTCTGTTGACTGTAATCATTGTTTAATGTAAAACGATTTGTTATGTGCAAGTAAGTAAAAAGAGAATTCTTGTGCATGGATTATAGAAATTGTAATGGAAAATCATGTTGGACATGTCCTTAAAAATATTTGTGTGTAAAAAGTCCTTAGTCATTTATTATTGTCAAAAAAGTGCGCACAATATTTCATAGTCATCAACACAAAAAATTTCTTTTATGTTATTTTGCACAGAATGTAATTTTGATTGCTAATAAATCTATCTTTACTCATACTTCATTTTCTTCTTTTTCTCTTCTCTCTTTTTCTCTTTTTCTAACATAAACTTTTTTTATCATCATCACATTGGACTTGTCGTTACACACATTCATTTTTTAAATAAATAAAATTTGAACCACAAATGCGACTGTGAAATTTGATGATAGGCTTTTACGTGCGGAACTCCATAATTTAAAGAAACAAAGTGCCCTCAAGTGTCAAACAGGCAGCCTTGACCGACAAATTATCATAGATTCGAATCGCTCTTGTGCACGTTGCCGGAGTGACTTGGGTCGAATTCTTAATCGTGGTGCTCCGTGTCGTGCTTGTAAATTGCGAGTGTGTAAAGGATGTCGAGAATTTACGAATCGGACAGATTGGTTGTGCATTGTATGCCATAAACAAATGTGAGTTAATTTTTCCTCCTCCCATCTTCCTATGTGAATATACTACAAGCGTTTATAAAATTATTTGAATTTCATCAACAACAAGTAGCAAAAAATAAATATTTGTTGCTATTTCTGGGTTCTCAAATTTATTTAAATGCAAATTTCTACTCAACACCGTAAAAATACTTCAGACAAAATAACTAAAATAAGCTTAAAAAAGGAAATCTTTGGATAGCTAATAGCACTTAAACTAAAATGGTCTAGACACTCCAAATACGTGCGAGCAATGACACATTTTATCATGTCATTTGCCATTTTTGGAATGAGAACATCTTTATAGGAAATCAAAATATCAAAAGAGAAGCACAAACATATACATTTAGTAGAAAACTTTTTAGATGTGTAAATTGAAGAAAAGAGCGGGAAATTATTATAATAAAAGTTATTGCTGCTGCTCTCTTTCATTCTCGTAAAACTTTTACATATTTTTTACTTCTCACCATTCGTGCGAAGGGAAAAAACTTTTGAATTTTTATGGGTAGGTAGCGAGAAGTAAAAAAAATTATTATATATAGCATTAATCTTTGACAGAGAAAAAAAAAGTGGGAGTGGAATGTACTCGGAAAAAAGAATAAAAGAGATATTAAAGATTAACTTTATTATCATATATTAAATAAAATTTCATGATTTTCGGTATTTAATGAGAAAGGCAGATGATGCTTTCAAAACAGAGAATAGAATGCTTCAAGATACGATAAAGTACACGTGTATTTACTCTTTTGTATATGAATAACATTTCTTAAATCCCTTTATTTACCAAAGATTTGCGGTATTAGAAATGTGAGAATTTGAAAATTACGTAAAATTTTTATTTAATCTGCTAAAAAGCAACAATTGTTTTAATGTCTAAAATCAATCAGATGAAAGAACTTTCAAGTGTCTATCTTCACTTCCAAATCCCTTGGACATTCATTAAAGAACAAGCTCATTTGTCAATTCAACATTCAAGACACGAACTTTTTACGAATTTCTTAATTACAACTTTATTTCACTTAATACACGACAAACCAAACCTCAAATATAATACTCACACACGAGAGGTTTTACGTGTGTAGCATTTCACGACTGCTATTAAATTAAAATTCCAGCACCATCACATAAATCATTTTTCTTCAAATGGGTGGAAAATGCGTGAAAATAATGAAAATAAATTTTCCTTTTCCTCAACTGAGGTGAAATGAAAAGAAGAGAAAGATTTTTTCGTTCCCTCCTTCTTTTACGTTTTCTTATGACGAAAAGAAAACATATAAAAAAGTAAGAATGTTTCTTGTTATACAGAATGTTTTGTAATACACAAGTACTGATAAAAATTAAAGTAAAAATTTATGTTGATGACTCTCTTATATATAAATTTTTAAGGGTATTTAATTATTATAAAATTTGAAAAAATTTAAATCTCATTAAAATTCAAAATAAATTAAACATTTTGAAGCTTCTTTCTCTCTAGATTCTACTCATTACTACTCATCTCTAATTAGCTCTAAAAAATTTTTGAATTTCTAGCTCTCATAATTCATCCATGAATGATTTAATTACTTTATGCTATTGAAAAGCAACAAAAGTTTCCTTTTTAATTATATAAGCTTCTAAATGAAGTAGCATAAAAGATTTCAGCATTGGAAAAAGCACTTCAATAAGGATACTCTATGAAAAAACTGTCAGTTGTTCATTCAACTATTTTTTTTCAATTAAAGTTTCAATCAATTAAGTTTTAAAGCTCATCAAAGCATCTTTACAGTTCGCTACTCTTCAATTCAATGACTGTATTTATTTCTACACACAATAGTTGTTAATAGCCTTGGAAAGGGATTCAATGCGAGCTGTTGCTATTCATTTTTATCAAGTGAAAAACGGGCTAGTTTATTTATAGGATAGCAGTTGCAGTTGCTAACTTTTAATAGCTTTCAGCATGCACCTAAAGGATTCGTTCATATGTAAAAAAATTACTTTAAGTCTTTTATCTATTCAATACACATGCATTCACTTTATATTATTCATGCACATGTTGCTTATCCATATGCATACATTTGAATGAGAACTTAACATTAATAATAAAATATAATGCTGAAACAAATATTAGTTTTCTTCCTAGAAACGATGTTTCTGTTATTTATTTATATTGGAAATGTAAAAATATTATGGTATCTTGGAAAATGTTCAATTCGTTTAAAATAAATACTTCAACAGCTACAGTAAATGTCACAGATCCATTCTTAAGTTGAGGACTTTTTTTATCTGATGAGGGTTCAGACATGTAAAAATGTTGTTGTTGGATATTTTTACACATGGCTCAAGATTTTTACCAAAAAAATTTCGTTTACTTCTCAAGGGTCAAATAAATATAGATATACCATTTGAAAATTCTTTCAAGAATGGCTTTGATTAACACTTTGTTATGATTGAAATTATCGAGTGACTCTTTAAGGAAATGATTTTTTTAGCGTTGAATGTTAAGTAAATAAAAAAGCCAGATTCAATTAAGTTCACCAAATAAGCTTTTCTACCCACATGGAGCTATCTGTTGCATTAACATTTCTCTCAACATGATAAAACAAATAAATTTGTTCATGAATAAACTGCTGTTGCTGCTGTAACACCGCTTACTTATTTATTCATTCATCATCAGTTAGGCAGTCAACCAACCCTTTCCTTTCCATCAAATGTGGAAATTAAATTTCCTCTACACGTCGAAAAAATGAAAATTCCATTGTTGTTTACATCCTGTTTTCCACCCTATTACATTTAACATCAACCACATGCATATCCATTCATTCATCGCCAATGCCTTAAAATAAAAAAAATCATTTGATTTTAATTCAATTTTTTTTTCATATACGGTTAAAAAATTTCCATCTCAATACCATCAATTAACTGAATCCGGTACCTACAAAAAATGAGCAATAAATAATTTATGAGGTTCACAATGAGAAAGTTTGACTTATAAAAATGGTGCGAGTAAGGCAGGAAGAAAAACTTTTTACATCATAAATACAGAAATTCGATTAGCGAAATACGTAAATAAATTGAACGTTTTGAAGTTTTACTCTGATAAATTTTATGAAGCTTTAAAAATGTCAAATACATAAAGCTTTAAATATTTGATATGTTGTATCCATTTCCATAATGTTAACATTTTATAAAAAATTTTCCTTTTGCAACAAACTGAAATCGAGTGAGGTAATAAAATTTTAGAGAAGATGGAAATTTTCCTTATCAAATAATTTTATCATGTTATAAAATTTTGATATTTAATAGAGATGATTGCATAAATATCCTCTGCAAACAATTAAAAACTTAAAAGCTTATGGAATTTTCCCAGACTTAACTTGTACAAGTTTTTAATTGACGAAATAAACTTTAAAGTTTTCATGAGAAAAAAACTCATTCTTTTCACTAAAACAATATTTTATGCAGCAATTCGTTAAAAGAAGCCAGAAATAAATGAAATTTACCTTGAAACGAAAAACAGAAAAATAAGAAAAACTTTTTAAACATGATGATAAATGAGAATTTTGCAAGGACAATAATTGTACAAGAAGCAAGAAAATTTATTTGAAACTCACAATCAAATCACCTGAAGAAAACTAAATTTGTTATTCTATCTAAACGAAAATAGCAACAGCAGCAAATATATAAATTGTTGACAGAATGCTGGAAGGAAATATCAAAATGAAAACATGGAAAATGACTTTTCTAACTTTAACGTGTTACCGTTTCTATTGTATTTTACCTTTTCAATGACTATTATTCTATATTATTACAACTTTATATCTGAATTTCAATTTTGTATCATGATACGCAATTTCAATTGATTTCCGCATAAAATACTAAAATATTTTCTCTCTTTATCTTTTTACATTTACAGAGAACTCCAAAGTGCAACTGGTGAATGGATGAACACTGAAATTATTCACACACCTCCTAGAAGAAGTTCAATTACACAACCTGGTTATATTCCTACAGCTGAAATCATTAAGAAAAGTATAAGTCGTTCTTGGACAATTTCAAGTGAGTTTAATTTAATAATAAAATTTATTTCATATCATAAGTAATTTTTTTTAATATTTAGATCCAGAAGACGATCAATTACCGAACGGAAAAAACGGAATCGATACTAGAATAGTTCATCCGAATTTGCACTCTCATGAGCCCAGTAGTTATCCCAATCTTATTCGCTTGAACAAGTCTCCATATAATAGTAACATGGACTTTAATAATCCCGATAATTACGAACGAACTCCACCGACACAGCGTCGTGTATTGCGACAATCGACTTTACCCAATCCCGACTCATCGCTGCATTCGAGTTGCCTGAAAATTCCCTCACCCAAGCAGCAAATGAGTCCACAATATAGTCCTTATCATACAGATAATGAGAATGAACCGGAAAATGAGCTCTCACAAGTGCCCATACCATCGCCCGGTCAAAGATATCAAATTCGTAGACAATCTACTTTACCTTGTAAGCCAAATGATTTGCACACATCAAAATTTCTATCCACATCGCCTAATCGATCATACTGTCGTTCTCCTGATCCAAGTGCCGTTATTGATGGCAATGAACATGGCTCACGCTATCCACCTTTCGTTCGTCAATCAACTTTTCCTTCCAATAACGGTGTAGCTCCCGAATATCATCAACGTCAATTGCCTACATCGCCTAATCGTTTAAGCATCAATAAATCGCCTGATAGTGGTGGTGAAAATGGTGGAGCAATATCACCTAGACGTTTTATGCGTCAAGCAACTTTACCAAATCCTGATCAACATATGAAATTGCTGCCAACTTCGCCACCAAAAAAGTCTCCTCAATTTATCAAACGTTCGCCAGAATTTCAACGACAAAATACCATTTCTAATCCCGAAGGAATGAACACACTTTCCGTACATGGCCCAAAATTTTTACCCATTTCACCTCGTCAAAAGCAAAATTTTCTCTTTCCTCAGCCATCGCCTGCTCCCCGTACATTTCTTTCGCAACAGCATTTTCCAACTATGACCGAGGATCAACCGCAAGCATCAGTACAGCCACCACATCCACACTCGAAAATGATAAAAGTTCGTAGTCATAGTAATGAAGAATATAGTTTCAATCGTACTTTACCATTATTATCACAACAGGAGGGACGAAGACTTTTACCAGAAATACCTAATCGAGCACGATCACCAAGTCGTTTAGTAAGGCAAGACCATGTAAAAGATGAAGGTGAAAAGCGCTCACCGATCTCAAAAACTTTTGCCGAAGCAAAGCAGGAAATGTATGGTGATAATCAAACCTATGAATCTCAATATACCAATGAGTATAGTGAATTAAATTCAACATTTGCCGAAGCAGATGAAAGCTTATATACAGATGACAACAATTATGAATCTTATCAACATCAAAGTCATCCAGAAATTGATCAATCAACACAGCTTCAATTTATTGCTGATCAAACAAATCAATTTCATTATGATTCAATGAAAATTACACATAACGTTCGCAGTACGGAAGTTTATATTAATGATAGTCCATCAGAATATTTTAGTCCTGAAGATTATATTAAGCAAGCACAAAAAAATCGTAATCGTCGAAGAAAATCTCGTGAACTTCCTGATTTATCAATTTCAACGGATGAAGAATCGAAGAAGCATAAACCTGAAAATATGCGATCAGTTTCAGAAGATGCATCACCAAAAACTATAAAAATTTTGCCAAGACGTTCATTTTCGCAGCCAGAAAAAGAAACACAAAAGAAATCAGATAGTCCTCAAATTTCTTCACCAATCTCAATTCTATCTCAAAAGTTAAATTCACCAAAGAAAGAAGAAGGAGGAATTGATAATGTTGATGATGCAACCAAAAGTGAAGGACCCAAAAAGCCAATTTATAAATTTCCAAAAATGCTCGAAATGCGTGGTGATTCAAAAAGTTTTGATGCTGTTGTAAGACAATTGATTAAGAATGAAAATAAAGAAGATGAAGACAAGAGTCAGTCAATGGATGAAAATATATTTAGTGACAAAAAAGATGTAAGTTTCTCAAAATTAGATCATAAATTCAAACTTTTCATTTTTTATTATTTAAATAGAATAAAACAACATTGAATGAAGCTGAAATACAAAATGCAGTTGAGCAAGCAGCAAGTCTTTTCAAAAAGGTTGTTTTGCAAAGAAGGAAAGAGAGACATCCTGTAGAAGATGGTAAGTTGATTGTTTTTCTTTTGTTAAGGGATAGTTTTAAATTACCAAGTGGTTGAAAGGTCGTTTCATCACCATTAAATGCTTCTTTATCCATTAGCCTAAACTGACAAATGTCGCATGACTCTTGGGTTTTGTATACTAACCTAATTGTAATTTTACCTTCTATTTTTGAGGGTTCAAATTCACAAACTTTGGTAAATAACTGAATGATGATGATGAAAGATACACGTGAAATAATTGGCAACAGAAGTAAAGAAAGGCTCTTGATGCTTTTCAGAGTAGAAAAAAGTTTTTCTTTTCTCTCTTTCTCCCTAATTTATTTGCCTTTTTCTCTGAATAAATTTTGTCTATTCACCCATTAGATTTTGTGCACGTATACGAAATAAATTGAAGCTTGAGAAAATGGAAAAAAGGCTTTCTCTCTCTCAACATGTGATTTGTTATGTATGAAAAAAGTACTCCATTTATGCAAAGATTCATGTAAATATTGACAAAACGATATTAAGTAAGATGAAAAACGCCATGCATAGTTCTATGATGTGTATATAAAACATGACACATGTACAATTATGAGAAAGGCAAAACGATGAAAAAATGTCAATATAAAATACATACATTCATCATATATACGCGATAAAGCAAACATAAAACACAAAATTGTTTTAACGAAAATATAAATATTTAGATATCAAGAAAGTATACTCGTCGAGTTTTTTTAAAAAGAGTTTTTTCTATGAAGTATAAGCATTCGTTTTCACATCATAAACATACATTGAATTTTCTCTTAGAAATTGAAAGTTGAATTCTCTTGCTGTTGCCAGCGGTAAAAAAAAGCTTAAAGCTCACAACATGAGTTCAATGATATGAATGAGAAGAAATAATGAAAAACGAGAAAAAAAACCTTATGAATGTTTCAAACTCGCTTACATTGCCGTAGCTGTCTATAGCACTAAAATTTTTATGATCACTGAAATGTATGCAAACCTCAATTCAATGAAAATTATTATGAATTGTAATTTAAAATTATTTCCACTATAACTATATTTTCCTCTCTTCAGTACAATAATGATGATGTAAATGAAGCACATTTTGCTGTCGAGTACAAGAGAACATAAAATGTTATTTTTTGTGCAATATTAAAATTTATTGAAAAACGTGATATGATTTTGATTCACATTGCATGTATGTACATATCGAAAATACATTCATGCTTCTACAGTACATTTTTTCAGAGGCGTTGAAATGTCACAGACAAAACATAATAAGAATACACATATAATGCTAGAATTGCATTGATACTTATCTTCTGCGGCCATATCGAATTGTAATAATAAACAACCATGTGTAATTTCATTTATTTTATCTAGCATGCCAATTGAAAAAGAAATTAGAAATGGCTGAATGAAGAATATTATTATTCTGGTATGCGCGAGACAATATCGATGAAGAAATCATTTATAATTCAGCTAACGGAATTGCTATGTATGTGCTTTCTTTACTTGTTTCTTTTCTTTCCGGCGAGAAAGCATGGAAAAATATAGAATAAGAAGCGAGCTATCGAATAACGTAAGAAACATTTCTTCTGATACTCGTTTCTGTGTTGACAATTGAAATTGTTTTTTTTTCTCTAAGTCACGAGTACACAAATGCTATCGATTTTGATTTGCTTGCGCGGGAACTTTATAAATTCATTTAACAATCAATATTTGGAAAAATTCTTTTTTTAAATATTTTGCCTCGATATCCAACGAACGAGTGAATGACAATGAATTGATGATAAAAAATATCAATATGGAAATACTTCGTCATTTTTCGATACATCATTGTGATGGAAACAGACACATGATGTTTGTGCAATAATGTTTTTGAACAAATAACACACGAGATCTGTTTCTTCTTGTCGTTTATTTTCTTACTTGTTGTTTTACGTCTTTCGGCAACGTGGGCACGTCAGAAGTATACAAATATATTTATTTTTTTTTTCTTTTTTTTCTTGCTTACTATCAGGATTTGTGAGTGAAAACACACATACACATATATGCTATGTATACAACTTGATGCTTTACTTGTGATGAAAAATATTTGATACATTTCTTGCTCTTTTTGGTTGATATTTTCATTCCATTAGATAGAATGGAAAAAAGTACTTGACCTTTTTTCTCCATATATAAATAGAATATAAATTTATAAAATGACAAACACACTCGCATTCTTGAATGTTGGTGTCGTTTACATAAATCTACCTACCAAGAGTGGAAAAAATTCCATTCATAGATTACACCAAGAAAATACAGTTTAAATTTCTCACTTTTTCTACCTAGTGTGAATGAATGAAATGCTTTTATTGATAAATATTAATATCATGTTATTAGGCGTTAATATTTCATGCAAAAGAAAAATTAAGATGTTCTTAAACACATTTAACACTTTTTAATTGTTTAAGACAAATATTTCATAGCTGTAATTACTTTGACCTCAATTTTCTAAAACTTTTCTTATTTTAAAATTGCCATATTTTCTCATTAATTAATATCACACTCTTATGGAGCATGCAATTATGTAATAATGAGTTTTGTTAGAAATTTTTAAATTTGCTTATTGAGAAAATTTTGCATTTGAAATATTAAGTATTAGAGGTCTCTTTTGAATTTACAATTTTATTTTGTCCGCTTCAAGTTGTTATTTAAACAATTTCCAATTCACGTGCAAATAACTAAATAAATAAACAAAAATCTCTCTTTCTTTATATTAAGGCATTGAGGAAAAAATTTAACGCTCAATTAAACCATATAGTACAAAACGAAATATTTGTATGTAAGAGCCTTCAACAATGTGAGAAAGATGTGTGTTTAATTTTGCAATAAATAATCGCTTTAATCTTATTCACATTAAATTGGATTTCATACATTCATCTATCGAACAAAAGTACAACAATTGATTTTAATCAAATTTTGATGATCAATTAAATGCGTACGAGTAAATAATAAATTAATTAATTAAAACTCTTGACTTGAAATTACTACTTCCACATTTATCTTTTAATTGAATTTCATTTTTGAACTCGATCATTTTTGAGAGTTTGTCTCTTATGAGACATCAGTTTCACTTTCTGTTTAGCAATGAAATAAAGTGTAGAAAAGGTGATTCGTAAAGGAATTTTCCTAAAAAATATTGTTCATGAAATTATTTTTCTCTATTGATTTTCCATAAAATTTTATAGCCAATTATCGACATTCTTCATATTGTCATAAGCATGTTCTTGTAAAAACAGTTTAATTTACTTTCATTCAATAACATAAACACACACATGCACATGTATGTTTCAAGACGTCTGTGCCTGAGTGAACGTAATTGAAAATGTTTTCGTTTAAATATTGTGCAATATTGATGAACACTTATGAATTTATGTTGAAAAGAATTTCTCAAGTTCCCTCGTGTCTGAAAATGGCTGCTTCCCTGGTTAATTTCTGAGAATATCAATTTTACTTCAAGTTATTGGGAAGTTATTTCAAGAATGCAAAATTCAATCAGTGTACATTTTAGCAATTCCCAGGAAATTCCGATTCTCGGTTGTATGGTATTTCACCATTAACTTAGAAGTACAATGTATTTATGTATGGTTTGCAAAATTTTGTTTAGAGTTTTCTAATCAAATTTACGTACATAAATGAGAGTTTATGAGCAACACTAAAATTGTTCATGATCAATGTTTATTTGACCTCAGTTTTCTGCAAGTGAGAGTGACCAGAAACATTTAAAGCATTTATGTAATCCTTGTGAAAGTGTTTCACAGCAAAAACACACAATAAAATGACCCGAAAGATTTTTAAAGCATATAAAACTTCTTCTTTCCTTTCTACCTTCCCAAATGATTTGCAATTTCCCACATATTCCATTTATTCAATTTTACTATTATAATGCACATTGAATAGAAACTTTTTCTATTAAATTTCAATTTACTTTATATCTTTGAACATCTTTTTTGCTCTGTAAAGTTGTGATGGTGTGAAAATGTATAAAATATTTTACGACCTTTTTTTGGTTGTTATGCTATTGGGATTTGAGTGAAAAGAGTGTGTGAGCACAAGTTCTGGCTGTTATGGTTTCGGTTGTTTGTTAAAAAGAGTATATACAAAATAATAATAGCGGTATGATAGACCGGTATAAAGTTATTATGGCAACAGAGTGAATTTATTCTCATGTATATTTTATTTATTATGCTAACAAAAGTATCTTGCTAACTAACTATAATTAGACAAGTATTCATCACTAATTTATAAATAAATTCATATCATATTTATTTTTGGCAAAAAAATTACAAAATATTTCAAAAAGTTTTGTGGAAAATGGGATCATAGACTCAATTTAACTGTAAGTGCATAACATTAGTGTAGATAACAAAAGCTTATTAAGGTGGAAGAGTTATTCTAATAATTAAAGAAATGAAAAATTAATCAGTGCATAAATGTTTTTCAAGCTGAAATGACCACAACAACGTCTGCAAAACGTTTTTATGATGAAGTATTTGAAACGGAAATAAAATATCCATTGGACAGTGATGACTATCGATTGGTCTTTATAAGCTCAGATTCATCTGAAAAAGAGGACGATTGTGACGATACGAGTTCTACTACTTCATCACTTGCCATTATGTTTGATGATTGTGATTGGGATTATTTTGAACCAAGCATAACTAAACCGAATGTGACAAACACTGGTAAAACAATGTTCAACAATATGTCTCCATTTGATTCTCCACATTTTTATCGAAGAAGACTCAGTTCAAGTCCACTTGATAGTCCAATTTTCTGTCGTCGAGGCATGTCAGAATCACCATTATCAATTCGCAAATTTAGAGAAAGTGATACAGGCACAGATGAAGAAATTTTAAATTTTGAAAGCTCTTCAGCTACATCATCAGAAGGATTTTTACCAAAAGAATATTTAAAAGCTTGGAAGAAAAACCATAAATGTCTTACGACTAAAAAGAGTGTATGTAGGTGTGGTAAGTCCACGCACTATGTAGCTGTTCCAGTACCCATATTGGTACCCATGGACACTTTCCAAAAATGGAATAACAATCCTGATCTACTTCAATTGCTCAACACATCTAACCAATTGCTTTCATACCAACACGAGCATAAAAATGACATCACTAATACATCAACAACATCAATGGTCACAGCAGCAGCAACTCAATATCAACAGGTTATGAGAGAAGAAAAATTACCTGAAACGGCAAAAGACGAAGAGAAAGAAATGAAAAGGCAAAAAATTGGCGATGATGTTTCCATAACGTCCAACATTAGTTGTAACTCGAACGCGACGCAGTCAAGACGTAGCTCACAATCACCGCCAACACAATACGATAATGTGTGTGATAAGGGACAGTTGAGTCATAGAGATAGAGGTGTCTTATCTAGAATCAAAAAGTCCGAAAATAATCTAACACGAGTAAATAATAATTGTACGTGTAGTGCAGCACACCTTAATGAAACCATAAAAATTACCAACAAACACGATACATACGTATGCAGCAACAATCATAGTGGTGTTAGTGAAAAGCCATATACGAACAGTAATTTAATTAAAACTGCCAGCAGTTGTTCTTCAAATGCGCTACAAAGCACATCGTTAAGTGGCGCAATGATATCGGTCGGAAAACTTAAGATCCCAGAAAGTGGATCGTCGGACGGTGGTTATTTAATAAGTGAAAATGCCTTCTCATCATCGGATAACGAAGAATCATGTGATGATGGTGATGAGAAGAAAACTGTTCAAAGATCTTATGATGTAGCAGGTGCTGCACAAGTTGAAAATATTATAAGTGATGTTGACACAAACTCAAATTCAGCTACAAGTGGTTCAGATTTGACAGATTCCGAGGATACTGGCATCGAAGAAAATCGGCGATCGAAGGCAAAGAGATTTACAAAAGTATTTGTTGTGAATAAAAATGCACAAATGTCAGAAACAGATTCATGTAGTAGCTCGGCAAATGCAGCACCATCCACAACTGAAGAAGAAGAAGACACATCAGACAATGATACTGATACAGATGGCATAAAATTAAATTACATGAAACCCTTAGAATCGGATAACAGTGACCGTGATAGTGTTTCCGAACAGGAAGTCACATTAAATTGTATTGATGCTAGCGACAATGACGATAATTTAAGTGAAAATAATGTAATCTTAAATTCCATAAAAACTATTGATGATAACGAAATAATTGAAGTGAACCAACACAAAGACAAAGAAAACGGCACAGATGTTGAGCGTGTAGAGAGTGAGAAAAAAGTGAACGGCACGGCGAGTGAAAACACTCTAGACGATGATAAAAATAAGTCGAATTTGCCTTCAAACAGTGACGAATGTGCAAATCAAATGAATGTGATTGATGAAACCGATGAAATCGTATCGAATTGTGATAGTCTTGAGCCATCGTGCTATAATATTAGTAATAGACATGAAGAAGAGAAAAAATCGATTGAAAACTTTGAAATGGAAATGGAACCCATGGACACAATTATAAATGATGAAAAGAAATTCGCAAGTTGTAATCTGTCAATGATCCTCGGCGATGGACCATATGACAACAACAAAATTATACAGACAAATGACGTAAGAACGGGTTTTGCAGACGACGAAAATTTATTAAAAATTGAAAGTCCATTGAATCCAATTCAACACAAACAAGAGCAAAAACAGCAACATAACATTACAGAGTCGGACTCACAGACAACTGTGGCTAAAGACAATAATGTTCCCGTAGCAATCGAAACAGGTTTGCACCAACACATCCACAATAAATTGAATGTTGTTGAAACATTGTTGAATGATCAGTGCGAGGCAGGTAGCAGCAGCAATAACAATAACTACATTTTAACACAACAACAACAAGAAGAGAGTAATTTATGTGTAAAGCAAAATGTTAATGAAGAAATAGCAAAAACAGCAACACAAGAATTGCTGAATGTTGAAAACGCCTCAGTCTCGAGGCAACGATCAAACAGTACGGATGGCAATGGCAAATTTACGAGTTTGATTATGATCACACAGCAGGATAATAATAATTTTGCAATGGATACAGAAACACAAGTTAGTGTCACAACAACCGATACAACAAAAATAATTACGGGAGGCGATTCGTCATCGCGCGATTCAATTGTCGTTCAACATAGAAACTGGCAACCTCGCGATCTCTCGAGTGTGAAGAGTAAAATTGGCTTTTACGAGGAAAATATTAACAAAGTGAAAGAAAATTTAAATATAAAAGTTAAGAACGCGCCAAATAGTGAAAAGTCGATGATAAAATTTGAAAAAAGCGAAAGTGAAAATGAAATTGAAAATGATAAAGAAACGGCGCAAAAAAGTGAAAATAGTGAGAATGGTGATGTCACAGTGATAACGGGACAAAAGACCCTTTCAGCAGTAATTTGTCTCGAAGATGGACTAGCCGATGATGATTCATGGGTTGAAGAAATGAGCCAGAATGACGATGAAGAATTTCCATCGACAGAAACGGGTAGTAGTGATTTTGATTCAAGTGACGAAATGTCGCTAAGTTATTCTGGTGTGGACAGAGAGGAAGAGTTACGTGGGTATAATCGTGTATCGATTGACTTCACATTACATACGATCGTCGAAGAATCATGTGAGGATTCTGAATATGAAAACAGTGATCGTAAAAGTCAAAGAATCTCGGCATCGGAGTTAGAAAAATATTTCTTTTTTGGATTAGGCGAAGGTGGCAGTAATAGTCAATCTCATTCAAATGCTGTAAATAACAATCTAAAAATGACCGCTGAAGATCAAGATGAAAGTCCATCTGAAACTTCAAGTATTTGTAGTGAGGTAAGAAAAAAAAAAGAACAGCTGTTTTTAACATTTTGTTTTTATTTGAAATTTTCACATACTACTTATTAAAAATGAAGTAAATGAAAATTTCATTGCAAAACACATAAAAAACAGCAGTTTATTTATGAAATACTTTTTTTTTCAGAAATCATATAGTGAAGGTGGTTTGGATTCACTTAACACTGCTGACGAAAATGGAAACGGTTGTGGCACTTTGGCATCATCAAGATTAGAGAAATATTTTCTCACTGGATTTATGGGTTTTCAAAACAACGATGGAAATGATAATTCAGATGGCTCAGGCAGTGTAGGCAGTGATTCAGAAGGTAGACCAAGCCCAGAACAAAGAAGAAAGAAATTGGTACGTGCTCGTGGAACTGGAAGATCACACAGTTCATCACTTGATAATTTATTAGCGAAAGAAGACTCTCTAGAAAATCAAAGTGAACAAACACATCAACAAGAATCAAATGATTCCGATTCATCAGAAACAACTTGTGATGATAATATTGATAAGACTGAATATCATTCTGATACTGTTAAGCGAAAAAAGAAAATCAAAAAACAAGATTTAGAAGATGCAAGTAAAAAAGTTGTGCCTGATGTTGAGATCAAAGTTCCTTCAGGTGATTCTGAAGAAGAAGATGAAGATGGAAGAAAAACACCACAACCTGAATTCTTGATGCCAGCCAGCAATAATCTTGTACAATCGAGAAAACAACATAGCAGAGACAGTGGATTTATTGGTTCAAATGACGATCTATTAAAATCTGAAAAATCAGATGGTCAAAGATCGCCAGAAATAAAAATTGAATTGGAAGAGATTCAGGAAGAAATTAAAGAACCGGAAATTACACAAGTAACACCACAACAATCCAATACAAATCTCATGCGAAAAGATAGTTTTAATGCATGGAGCTCAGATGAGGAAACAAATTTGATGATGTCTAAAATGCGACAATTTTTCAAGTCACTAATTGCCGCAAATGCTAATACCAAAAATTCACGCAGTTCAACGCCAATTGAAGCTTCATCCAATGGAACGCCAAAAATAAAGCACAGACAACGACCGCCTCAATTGGTTTACTTTGAAAATGAACTTACGCGACTAATGAAAACTGTGCCAGGCATTAAAGATGAGCAAGTAAAAGAATTTGTTGAATATTTCAGTTCAGAAGATGCTTGGTCAGATTCATATGATTCTAGTGATTATACAAGTAGTGACAAAGAGTCTGGTGTGAAGAAATCATCCAAAATACAGCAACAGATTTCTGCCAGCTGTCAAGAAATTATTGAAAAATTCGATAGAAATTCAAAAGTTAATAAACTCGATGAAGAAGGTGATATGGGAGACGGTGGTGTGCTTGAAGATGGAATTAACAAAGAAACTGCTTTTGTTTATCAAAAATTGGTAGCTTCAATTACAAAAATAGCTGATGAAAAACCATCAAGTAATGTCACAAATTCTCCACCGATAATTGCCAAAGTGATGCATCATATCGGATCTCGTTTAGTTGCTCTCATGCATGAAGTAAGTAGTGGTGAGTCAATGAAGAGTAATTCACCAAAACAACTGCGTCATCATCGACGTTTACAAGCAAAAATATCCGCGACAACAACCGAGGACGATGACAGCACATCAGAGAGTAATTTAGAAGATTCCGCAATAAATAACTTGCCACGATCAAAGAGCCATGATCTTCTATTAGATGGCAGCGGAAAGCCAACACAAGATCATATGACAATGGAAGAGCGTGAAGCTAGTGACTATGAGAGATTCTCATGGCGTGGAAGCTTCGAATCCGCCCTTCTTACAAACTGTGATTCAAGAAATAAACTATCGACCCTCGAAAATTCTTCTTCCGCCCTATCAATCCTCGCTGCTAAACGCCGTTCAGCTGGTGATTTATTATTTAGTCCAAAAAATTTAAGTCGCGAACAGCTCGATCGAGTAAGATCATGTGGAAGTATTGGTGGTGATGATCATGATCTCGAGAATTCAAAACTCTGGGAATCGACACAGAGTCAAGAAAGCAGTAGAAAGCGTGCAGGAATAATTGAAGATGACACAGATGAATCGAGTGATAATGATCATCAAAGACTGACAACAACACGCTCGACACTGCCTCGAAGCCTTCAGACATCGACAATTACTGCCAGTACAACGAACTCTTTGCCTCGTCTTCCCACGACATCAGCTAACATGCAATCATCATCCGGTGCAATGCAAAAGGCACAGAGTGTTTATCAATTTTTACAGAATAACGTCAAGAGCGCTCGTTATCGTGCGCCAGGCTTTAATCGCCCACAGCAACCACCAAAACGAGCTCTCTCTGTGCCAGGATTACAGCAGCCATTTAATCGTCGTGATCGTCGTAATAAAGTTCAATCGCTTTCAATGGGTGAGTGACTTTTGATTCTGTATTTCTACTCTACAGCTGTATAGCAAGTTCTGTATAAAATTGTTCGACAACAAAATGTTTTTTTGCACTAGCCAGTTTTCAAGGGTGAAATAAAAGCGATAATTTAGTTGTGCGAAATAAATGTCACATTCCACAGTACTTTTCCATCTAATCTAATTTCAAAATAATTGAATGAATGCGAATTATTCTTTCTTCTTACACTACTCTCTTGGACTTTGCCGACTCGAGATAAAACAGCTTAATTGCTTAATGAAGACTAAAATTAACTGTTTCAATTTCTCTCTCATATCGAATTGTTGAGAAAAGAAAAAGAGACATGTTGTGCGCAGTTGAATTAACGACATTGATTATGAAATTTTAGTAAAATAATCAAAAAATAAAATTTTTTTATTCAAAATCTTCTCTACTATAATTGACTCTTTCTAAATCCATTGTTGTATAAAGCGACATTCATGCAGAGCGTTCAAACCTACAATTTAAAATACTTTTGATACGCTTTGAGGTCATTCAAATTAATTGTACCAAGCATTATGCTATTATGAGCATGAGCTGGAATTTTTTAGACTAATAAAAAGCAGCAAGAGATAACGGGAGTGGTGAAGTTTATGGTGTACGCACCAATTCACTCTTCCATATATATATGCGGCCTATCATGTGTCTCTAATGAAATGGAAAGTTTTTACATCACTGACTGATTGAATGTGTCAACGTTTATGATAACATGCTTTAAAAAAATATATATTTGTAACCTTTCTCATATTCACTAAAAAAAAGAGTATTTTCTTTGTTTATTTGTGTTGAAATAAGTCATAATTTCATTCTGTTGACTCATACAGAACTGGTTTCGTGACTATCTAACCAAACGACACTCTGTTGTTCTCACATACATTTGCGAATATAAAAAAAAGCAAGCCAAAACATCAACAATAAAATAACTCTCTTTACTTACCTATTCAATTTTAATTTTCTTTTACATTCATACTCATACCAACAGCTTACAAGCAATGTTTTCTTATTATTTAAAACATTGATGTTAGATACTCACATATACCTTTACAAATTCACACGCGACTAAGCCTACAAAATGTATTTAGTATTTAAATTTATTCATATATTTTGATTTTATAATAATTTCTTGCATCTGATTCCGATTAACATAGATTTTTATTCTTTAGTAATGAGGCGTGAGTGAGTGTGTATGACATAATAAGCAAATGCATAAGAATGATGAGGGTTTTTTACCAGTCATAAGCACAGTTATATGCTTGCTTGCTCAAGTACCTACAATACACCTACAAAAGAGCACAATATAATACAAATAAAAATTCTCATACGTTTTAAACAGTTAGATAAATTGGGTAGAATGTGATCATCAACTTGTCAATTGTGTAAATTTTAAGCTCACATGCTTATAAATCAATAGCTAAGATAAATTTTTATTTTCTATAATCATGCTAATAAGACACTTCCGTGCTATTGATTCCATCAAAAGCAAATTAAACAATTAATTGATTGTGAGAAATGCTTCAGTTAATATGCATAAATTTATTAAAAGAAATTTCATCGTCAGTGAAAAGCTTTCAGTTTTGAATGAATAAAGGAGAGATGGAAATTTTTTTGGGTAGTTCTCTTCTCATATCAATCTTCGAAATCACTTTCTATCTCACTTTTTAAAATTGAACACAATGAGAGAATTTTAAATTGATTTTTCTTTTGTTTTCACACATGCATGAATTCACATAGCTCATGGGATTATTATTATTATTCGGATAAATAATTGCAAAATAGATTGAATGAATGTAAACATAGGCAGTAACAGAGGCTTCATTGAAACTATTCGTTCATTCGTATTGATATTGCGTGAATTTTACTTTTTTTTTCAATTCCGTAAACAACAAATTCATCATTGTACAAGCTAAAAAAAGCAAACTTGATTAAAAGAGAAAAGAAACGAAAAATAAATTGCAAAATCAAAGATAAGAGAAGGAAAGAAAGAGAATGAAAAATATTTTTGAGCTTCTACTCCCGTGTAACCAAAAATACGTTACAACATGCCATTGGTATGCCGCGGCATGCTAGCGGCATGTTGTAACGTATATTTGGTTACACGGGACTGGTTTCTTTAAATTACTATTGCATCAACTTTCACTACCAGAAGAGAGAAGTTTGCTTGAAATCAATGAACTATGACTGTGAGAGGGCAGGAATGAAAGATTATGTGCAAAAAATAACAAAAATTTTTTTATTAATGATGAATGAGTGGAGCTTAAAAGGTTCATGTTATTTGCATATGTGTTGTAACTCTTGCGCAAGTCATGGCTTTCAAGACATTTTAATTTTTTATGCTGTTAATTTTATGTATTTGTGGCGGTTTGCTTTTACTACCTGTGGTCACTTAAGCGATTTGAAATGTTGGCATAAGAATGAAAGACAGGTGAAAGACCTGCGTGAATTTATACCCGAGAGAAATCTATGTAATGATTCATCAAAAGAAGTCTGAAAAAGTAATTTACCAAGAATCTTGTTATTATAACATTTGAACTCTTTTTGAACTAGACTTAAATTACTTCTTCATTACTCACTTTTCTTGCTACTGCTGTTTTAGTTAAATAAAAATAATCAAAATATTGAGACCGTGACAAAGCAATTCGGAAATATGTAATAATACCAAGATCAAATTGTATACAAGTCATTTAAATGTTACTAATCGCCAAATTCCATAACTCTAGTAAAGTGTCTACAAAACATCCTACGAATTCTTCTTATGCAAAGAAAATGTTCAAAGCGAAATCGAAATGTCATGAATGTAAATCATAAATCTCATGCTTAATCGTTTCACTTCAATTTATTATCATAAAAAATATTTTTAATGCTTTTACTTTACTTTTAAAAATACCGTAACATCAATTGAAGAAAATAAAGAGTTGTTGTTTCGCCCAAAAATAGTTATCGATACTTAATATGGATTAAACACGATTCAAAGCTAAATTAAAACAATAGAAATTTTTAATTTTACTTTTCATTCAATCAATGATGCAAATAAAACAAGAGAAACAACCAAAGCTTAACTGTTGTGCAATTTTTATTTTCGTTGTCCGGAAATGTAGCACAAAAAACGGTTTTCTGTCAAATACTTACTACAATTATTAATGTGCAAAAAAAGAGCCATAAAGGAGGAGAATAAAACAAAGAGTAAAATCTAGATTTTGATTGAATGAATAAATAAGTAATTGTATAGTGTTAAAATGTTATATGTATATATGTGTGTAGACACGTGTATATGTGAAGAGAACCACACCGAAGTAGTAGAAAAAGAGATTCATTAATTAACTAATTGCTGCTCTATGTGTTACGGATAATTAATGTGTGCGCTACTCATTATTTTTTTTGAGCGATAAAAGCTATTCTTAGTAAATCTTTACTTTCTAGACTGGAAACTGCTTTAAAGCACGAAAGTAACGTTCTATACATAAAAGTAATGTTTTTATGGTCATGATTAAATTACTAATGCCCGCAACAACAGAAAACTCTATGGAATTTAACTTTAAATGTCAAGTTTAATTATTTTTAATCATAGAAACTACTGATATTTCCGTAAAATGCTAATCTCCCACTCATCGCGTAAATTTATTGACATTATAATATGACAAATTTATGATAATTGCATGAAAATAAGGCTTCATTGTATATGTGTTTGCACACATAACAGCTCATTCTATAGTTTTCACTCATCATCATCATCATCATATGATATATAACAGAATAATATGAATGACTCAACAATAGAGTCAAAAATTAAACCTTCAATCAAAGCGTGCATAAATTTTCGAAGGGAATCAAGCTGAACGCTATATTTTATTAATATTGAAAGACTTTACGCTTCATTTGATACTGTTTCCAATTTTAATATAAATAATTCTTACGCAATGTGATGCTTAATTTTGTCAAGTACAAGTTCAATGAACGAACGAACTCAAACTCCAAGTGAAGTGAAAAATTATTTCAAAAATTTTCCTCTATCGCACTGCACGTGTAAAATATTTTTACTTTGATAGCATGATACTGAAAAGGAGATGAAAATTCTTTTCAAACAAAGAATGTATTGCTTTCACCTGTCATGCTTTAAATATTATGAAAAGTAACAACGCCTTAATCAGTTATGATAAAATTCATACATGAGAATGCAACAACAAACTCGTTGAGATGCAACATGATGGTAAAAAAAAAAATTTAATCATCTGAAATTTTTTTTACCGTTTTTCATTCTCAATTACATCCTGGGGTTCCTTTTATAAGCTCCATGCTAATCTGTAATAACACATTTCCACTCGCAGAGAACGAACAGCAACAACTTTTTTTCGGTTTCTTTCATGAACACGATGATAAATGAGTATAGTGGTCACAGAACATTGAGCAAATTCCTTTACTTTATATTTTATTTATGTGTATGTTATGTATACTATGAAAAATTGAATTCCTCGTCTGCATAGTTTTGGTTGGTTTAGTTTCAAAAAGAATACTCAACAAAAAATTTCGCTTAATGGTCTTCGAACTGACGTCTTTTTTAGTCAGCCGGAAACTGCGGCGATTCGTAAGAGAAAAGGTCATGAAATTAGCACATTTAGAAGCAAAAAAGAAAGATGTACTCATTATCTTTGCAATAAATACCCAAAGACCTTTTTTCAAACCATTTGCCTTTTTAATAAGCATTTCACGTTTTTAGGATCACTCTTTCACTTTCTTATAAGGAGAGTTGTTTAAATAACTTCGTATTATGAATAATAAGCAATTTTCTGTTTTTACTTTATCCTTAAATAATTTTAATGATAAGAGAATTTAAAACTATCATTATGTAATCTCTTTTTCAAATAAAGAACTTTCTCCAATTATATTTAATCTTATGACCATTAAGTTTATCATCAAAAAATAATCAGCTGATTATTACATTATAACATAATTAAATCTAGCTATTAAAGTGAATTATTGACATCTATCCTCATCTAAATAGGTTTACCCAATTAGATCACATTTTGATCAATTTCTATAATTAACTTTCATCATCATCACGTTTTTCTTTATGTTGAATTGAAAACTTGATGGCACGATTTTATTTTTTCTTTACATTATATTTTGATCAAGATAAAGATAGACATAAATTTTTTTTAATGGGTTATTATTTTTAAAAAGAACTTTAATGAAACTTTTTAATCAAATAAAGTTTTTTTGATTCAAAATTTGAATTCTATTAATTTTTTTTTGACAATAAATAAATCGTGACACTTAAAATTTGACCATATTCTCATCAAGAAAATTCAAATTGTGTTGGTGTGACCTTAAAAACGATCTATTATAATATACAACTTTTACGAGCTACACGATTTTTATTTTTTAAATGACTCATGTCGTCTTAATTTCACACCGCAAAACGCGAAATGAAATAGAAATAGCTCAATATAAAATCCAGATTCTATCGACAACCTTGAACATTCATAGCAGAAATTAATCAATGCGACACACTTCTCCAGCTCTAGCAAGTCACTTCCTTGATTCAAAACATCTCTTTCTTTGCACACAGCCCACACAAAGAGCACGGGTCTCCAAAAATAATATTAATAACAATGAGGTTGTTTTTTAGATTTTTCTCTTGTAAATGAACTTCAATGTGAAAGAGTCAAACCCAAATGAAGTCGGAAGTCACATAAAGCAGTAATCGAGACAATAATCATTGGGGAGGCTTTGACATTTCAACACCCGCGCATTCATTTAACTGTTGATTCTCATTATGGTGATTTGCAATTGAAATTAGATTATAATTTAAAATAATCTAGCGCCATTTATTATTTTATTCAAATTTTGCCGGGTCAATTATTATTATTAGTAGATCTGATTTCATTCACTTAATAAAGAGAGAAACTCATTGTTAATTAAAACTGTCACTTTTATCCATCGACTTTTACTAAATGTTTATTGTTTATGAACAATGGTAATATTTTTTTGATTTCTATTCTTTCTTCTATAGAAACATTTATTTCATTTTTAATGAAGTGTAGGAAATATCCAAAGGATAAATGTAATAAATATTGACAATCAATGGTTTCTCTTCAGCCTTTTTCTTCTTTTAAAAATGAAGAAATTAAAAGCCCTTACTTTGATTTGTAATGGTCAGATGGTTGTTATGTAGAGTGATGGATAAAGATAAATCCTGGTTAGCTTACTCGAGATTTTTGACAGTTGAAAATTTCAATTCAAACGAGATTTTCATACCTCTTTTCGATTTTTTTTTGTTTATTCGAAACTTTCGAAATACATTTTCGAAAATTGAATCTGAAAAAATCTAATTTACTAAGCGAAATGTAGCAAAATAAAATCTGATTTAGTGAAATAACAACATGTTTTACACCAAGGTTCATTTATATTTAGATTAGAATGAGGATAAAAAGTTTTTTGTTTAAAAATTTTTTACAATTCAAATCAATTCGAAAATATTTAGTTTCACACCCCAAGATCTTTTTTTTTTCAAAAAAAGATCCCTAACGGTGATAAATATTTACATATCCTCAGTGCATTTCTTTTTATTCTAAAAATAACACAAGATATACAAAATGAGAGATTAAGAAGAAAAATTCTCATAATAGCAGAGATTTGCTTGTTTCCATCATGATTGCAATTCATAAAACAAGAACAAAAAGGGTTTATGAAAAAGAACTGAAGCAACAGTATCACAATATTTTTCTCATCTCTGAATCATGCAAGTTTTATGAATATTTCTTTCACTGTTCTCTCTCGTGCTCTCTCGCTTGTAATGCAAGTGCCAACGGTATCTATTATAACTTGCAAAAGAAATCATCATTTTTGAAGTTACTTTCTTGTTCGCTCACTTGTAAACTTTGCAAATTGAAATTTATAAAGAATTTTTTTGATGCAAATAATTTGCATTTTTATTATTTCATATGCTTGCAGTTGGAGTTTATTAAAAAAATCTTAAAAAGCCAAAGAAACCACTTTAGTCTCAAATAACATTGTCAGTCATATAAATTTTATATATTAAATGATTTTCTCCACTGCGATGATGCAAGCAGCAATATTAATAACTCACATCAAGAAAAAAAACGAGATAGTAGCGTTTTCTTGTGAGGTCGTGTAAAACTAGTTTCTTAGTTTTTTATTTCGCGAATCATACAAAGAAATATAATATTTAAATGCCGGCTCATGCTTCTAACCACGCAATCTAATCTTTTAGCTTTAAATTCATATTTTCTCTTATAAACGAAATCTTATTTGACACATTCCCGTGTAACCAAAAATACGTTATAACATGCCTTTGGTATGCCGCGGCATGCTAGCGGCATGTTGTAACGTATTTTTGGTTACACGGGATTTGCATTTATTAAAACCACAAATTAATTGAGCAATGTAAAAATGCAATTAAATGAAATTGATAGATGGAAAATATTGCTTCTGTTATAAATTTATTCAACTACAAAGAAACTTTAATTAGTTTCGTTAATTTTACTTACAATAAAAAGCGATAAAAAAGTAACAATGAACTTCTTTTTTGCTGCTTTCTGATTATTCAAAAAAAAGCTTTTTGAGTAAACTTGACCCAATTGGGCAAATTTTCTTCAATCTTTTTTTTTTGTGTTAGCAAAATGCAAGTTTTAATGGCAAATAATTATGCATATTATGATATTTTTTGTGTCAGTGAGCGAAGAAAGAAAGTATGTGAATTCATATACTATGTGAGAAATCAGTCAGTGTGTTAATGATGAATCTACGCATCTTGTTTGAAAAAAAGACATCAACATTTCAATACATGTTAAAATTTTTTTATGATTTTGAAAATTTAATAAAATTCACACTAACTTATAAATTTATGTTGATAAAATGCATTATTAACGATTCAATTACCATTTCGTATTCGGTCAATATGCACTACTGCTTGAAACATTACAATTATTTTTGTGTAGTGCTATAAGCGACGTGCAATGACAAGATTGTAAAATTCATATTTGTATTTTTGGCCACGAAATAAGTGAATTTTTTGATACGAGATTAAGCATGTAAGCGTACAAAAAACCCTTTTTTCGCTATCTCGTCTTTGCTAAGGGAATAATTTAACAGCAAGCATGACAAGTGCATTTTTCATCGTATGTTCAACAAAGTTTTTTTGCTACTGTTGAATCTCACTCGGGTGATGCATGTATTACATTTCAATGCAATGAAATTATGTGGTATTTACTCTCGTAACATACGATATGTCTGTGTATGTGTGAATAATTCATTAGAACACTTAAAAATGCAGGATCTGCATGTCACAATGGGGTATTAAAAGCTCTGTCTGTCCATTGTCATGAAGTTTTGACCTAATGCAATTATGGCATTTATGCTTTCATGAGTTTCTGTATGCTTTTGTTTCGTCATTGTTGACGACTAAAAATATTCATATTTGTTTATGATTAATAATAAAATTTTTTATCTCTAATGACAAAGAAATGAGTTGACTGCACAATTAAAAACGTCATTGAAATTGTATATGTTCACTCATAAAAATTATTTCAAAGAAAACAAATTTTTTGTACCTTTTGCCTTGTTTCTATCATTAATTTTATTCATAATGATTAATTGTTCCCTTTAAACTTGATTTTCAAACGAGGCTAAAGTCGATAAAAAAATTTTTATCCTTAAACCTTTTCTTACATACCTTAAATCCACTGTGGACTGAAAATTGTTAATTTTAAGTATCTTTATGATAAAAATCTTAGCTCAAACTCTTTCATCCTTTAATAAACAAATTTGTTTTAATTACAAATTATTATCATTGTCGTCTCCATGAAAATCCCTGGGAGAGAAATTAGAAGTTAGAACAAATTGACCCTGGAATGAATAAATGAACCTAAATGTGTGTGTGCGTTATCATGATCTTGAACTTTGCACAATTATGTGCTTTGCCGTAAAATTTATCTGTAAATTAACGTTAATTGCTCTCTAACAGCTTACATTAAATGGCGTTAAGATATTTCACATTATTTTCGGTGCTCGCTCTCGAGAAATTAAAAGTCTCTCTATCTTTTCATTGAAGCAAAATTCTTGGTAAAAAGATTTCTATGAAGAAAGTATTTAACGTTTATATTCTCACTTTTACAGTTTCATATTAATTGTGAGACACAATTGAAACATTCATTGACAAATGAAATCATATCATAAATTGAGGATTAAATTTTGCACAGAAAATTGGAATGCTTTAATGCTCAAATTGATTGTGTCAATTAATTATAGATTGTTAACAAATTAAAGATTTTAATGTGTGAAAAAATGAAAAGGTACCACCTGCAGACTAATATGTCTAGAGAAAGATAAAATTGACAATGCTACTAAATAATCTCTTTTATCTATACGTATTGAAGCAATCTGTGTCAACAGCGATTCAATTATAGTTTTTTTTAAAAAATTTAATTAAAAACTTATAGAGAGAAATTTAAACAATAGAGACTCATCATCATGTCAGCAAAACAATAATCTCTATCCGAGAGTGTTTTTGTTTGAAAAAAAAATGTATCACAGAAATTAATGTGTCATCTAAACACACATTTGGATACTGCCGACTATTAAGTTATTTATTTAAATTGAATTTATTGACCTCTCTATTGACCGCGACAAATTAATTCATCTCGCACTGGCGAATGATTGGCAAATATGATGTTCTCTCAAATATTTTAGTATGTTCTTTATACTTGCGATTGACAGTAGTTATGAATTGGTTTCTCTACGCGTTCTTAAAGTGCAGAAAGTTTCTTAAATTTTGCAAGAAAAGCTTCTTTAAAAAGAAATCACGAGTGACACAGTTGAAGAAATCGAAAAAGAGCAAAAAATTTGGTTTTAAAAAATTTTAAATTGTATCACGGAAAATTCCAATATTCGAGTGTTAATTTAATTGAAATTGTTTTTCTGCTCTATTTAATTTAAAAGATTTTTTTCAATTTTATTATACAAATTTCGCTCGATCACACCCATACGGTAAAATCGATTGGTCTTTATATTCGCGTTTATTGGTCTATGGTGATTTTATAGAAATTTTAGAGAGGAAGGAAAACGCATTGTTATGCAAAAACAAACTCATATATGCGCAGTAAAATAAACAAAGTGTGCTTTAAGGTCGATTAACGAAATCACAATTAATGAAAACTCATGTTGCTTAAAAATGAAAAGAGCAAAGCTCTCAACGCTTGATATTCATATTGTGTGTGATATAAAAATTGAATTTTATTAACCATAAAGACAGTTCGCTTTTACCTCTTCCTCTTGTATGAACTTTCATTTGTCTACAAAATTAAATCTACATTCTCTTGTGAGAAAACAACATTTTATAAAAAATTTTACTACGCATCAAATAATAAAAAAACTTTTCCTTCGTTTTTTACTCGCATCTGAAGGAAAAATCTTGATTCGTTTTAAATTCTCTCTCCTTTCTCTAACATACAAAATTCCCACTGTTAGAAAATTTACATATAGTAGCAGCACGAAACATTTTTCTTTTACTTTTCATCCCTGCTAAAAGGTTTTCAAATGAGTATAAAACATCAGTCAACGACCATAGAATTCATATCTAAAAATTATCGTAAAATTTTTCATTTTATGTTCCTTTTTAGCTTGCTTGTGAAATGAAACAACATTTATGCTTAAAACCAGAGTGGCACAACAAAAATCGTTTAAACTTGAAATGTACTAAAATTTAAATTTAGTACTGCTAAAATATTTAAAATTTTCGTTAAAAATTTAATGAAGTCTTTGATTTCATTCTTCGAATTAAATACAAAACAAAATTTAATAACTATTTTTAAACAATTTGGAATGATTATTTTAAATATTATTTTTTAATAAATTTTCAATTCTTTTCAAAATTCTAGTTTAAGAACAAAATTTTCAAATATATTCTAAAATAACGGAAAATTTCTTTGTTGCAACACTTTGGATTTTAAAATTTTTATTCTTTATAAATTGAAAAGATGTGGTTAATTCAAGATTTTTCCTTCACTGATGCTTCAAAAAAGGACTGTGCACGATATCCTTCCTGAAATTTTCCTCAAATTAGGGTTTTATTTCACTCTATGAAATCTTATGTCAATTAAAATAAAGTATCTCTCGCTTTTCTGAGTAATTTTATGAACATAAAAGAAAATTCAACTCAAATAATTATTAAAGAGAGCAACAACAACGGAAGCGAATGGCACGATTATTAAGCTTCAAGAGGAAAGATGAAAATCTTTATAGTACATTCACCAATAAAAGCTTCGTTGAAAGCAATGACAATTTGATATTATTCAAAACCGTACCGAAAGCGAAAATGTCAGCAAATATTTCCCCTGTGCATAAAAAAGTTACATCGGAAGGGTCAGAAAGTAAAAACGTAAAGTCTCAAAAACGGATTACTTGTTGCTGCTACTGTTGTCAGTTTTTAGGAAAAATTTTTTGCAAGCCGAAGAAAAATGCGAATTTAGATAACGATGAAGATATTGATAAAGCTGTAGTCGAATATAAAAAGCAACAACAACAGAATGAAAATGGAAATCAAAAAAGTATGTTGAAATCTCAAATGAGCCAGAATAGCTATTGGCGATGGGATGAAAGTTGGAAGTCAAATAGTGATAAATTTCTTGAGTCCCTTGAACTCGATTGTGTTGCTTCTGATCGGAGCCTTAAGCGGGCAGCCGATAGATCACAAATGAAAAATTCGAAGATTCGTAAAGCTGCTTTTTATGGCAATAATAATTTTAATGGTGGTGGGTTGTCTTTCAACCTTCTACGAAATCATAAATCTCTTTACATACTTTTATTTACTTTTTGTTGAGCTTATGAATTTTTAAATCTGATTTTCTTTCTTAACCTTTTTCTTTTTTATATTTAACAGATGATCAAAGCACATCGGTTACTGCAACTACACAAGTTATCAGTAATAGCAAAAATAATTCAAAAACGGTTACACCAACACATCCATCACCATCATCAACAACAGAACCATGGCCATCACAATCAGACGAAGATATTGATAGACTAGTTCAGACTTATCAGAATCGCCATAACTCATTAAGTTCTCTGGGGGTGAGTTTGAAAGATTTTTAACATGAAAAATGACATTTATTTTTTTCATATCATTTCACATTAATAGTTGCGTTCAGATTCAATGGCAAGCGTTTATTCGGGTGCGGGTGAAGGTCGTTATGGAACAGTTCAAGTAAAAGGCATGGTAGAATTTGGAATGCAATACAATTATAAACAATGTGCGCTAGAAATTCATGTAAAGCAATGTAAAGATCTTGCTGCAGTAGATACAAAAAGAAATCGTAGCGATCCTTATGTTAAGGTAAAATCATTTTCTCTTTTAAATTGTCATGAATATTTATTTTCATTTTCAAAATTATTAGGTATATTTGCTACCAGATAAAACAAAGAGTGGTAAACGCAAAACCAAAGTGAAGAAACATACATTGAATCCTGTTTTCGATGAAGTTCTCCGCTTTTACATGTCATTAAGTAGTCTTGAATCCAGAACATTGTGGCTTACAGTATGGCATTCAGACATGTTTGGTCGTAACGATTTTCTTGGTGAAGTCATGATTAGTCTGCAAAATAAAGTTTTTGACAATCCATTACCACAATGGTATCAACTCGAAGAAAGAGTAAGTATCATAGTAAAAGTTTTATCATCTGATAATTTAAAAGCCAAATAATAAACTTTATTATTTTAGAGTGAGCCATTTGAAGATGTGACAACATATCGTGGTGATATTATTGTCGGTTTAAAATTCATTCCTGGCAGTGAATCAAGTTCATCTTATTCACATGGCTTAAGTCTTAGAAAATTTAGTATCAAATCAAATTCATCATCAAATAGTGCAAACAATGGATCAAGTGCAACATCTACATGCTCAAAAAATACAAAAGGATCACTACATGTTTTAGTGAAAGAAGCAAAGCATCTTTCTGCTGTTAAAGCTAATGGAAATTGTGATGCATTCTGCAAGAGGTAATTTTTGATACACATGAGACTTCATATTATTTTATTATAATCAATTTATTACTTCTAGCTATCTTCTTCCCGATAAGAATAGAAGCTCAAAGCAGAAAACTCCAGTAGTAAAACGAACGACAAACCCACAATGGTAATTTAAAAATAAAAATGATGCAATAATGAACATTTCAATGATTAATGTATTTAATATTTTAGGAATTATACATTTGTGTATGAAGATTTAACACTAGCTGAATTATCAGAACGCGCATTGGAACTAACAATCTGGGATCATGATCGTTTAGCTAGTAACGAATTTTTGGGTGGTGTAAGATTTTCACTTGGAACCGGTAAATAAATAAAATTAACATTAAATTCATAAATGATTAATTTATATAAATTATTAAAACAGGTAAACACTATGGAAAAAGTGTTGAGTGGAATGATGCTAATGGAAAAGAATTGACCTTGTGGCAATCAATGATAAATCGACCAAACTTTTGGGTTGAAGGGTGTCTGGCGTTAAGATCGTCATTGGAAAATCGAACTGGCACTTAGAAAGATTTTTAATCTAATCTTCCTTAAGTTAAATTATTGAAAAAAATCGAAATCTAAAATTATTTAAATTTTGTACGAAAAAAAAAATCAAATGAATCACTTCACTTCTAAGCAATTTCCTTCATTTTCAAAAAAAAAATGTTAGCAATACCTACCTTTTATACTTCTATTTTACTTTTTTGCTCCACGAGATAATGATGATAATCATTTTTATATTGAATGAAAAGACAAGAATATTTACCTAAATTTAATCTATTTTTTAAACGCAATTAAACAAGCATAATAAAATAAATTATTAAATAAATATGAAATCAAGTTAGAAAAAAAAGTCACATCTACCTAGTTGAGGACTTACCTACTTATTTCGAAAAAAAATTACAATTTTGTATCATGTGTTAGTCATTTGAATGCAATTAAACAAAGAAAAGTGGATAATTGAGTTTCCTTTTTGAAACAAATAATAATAATAATATTAGAGATTCAACTTCATAATCTTATGACTTAAAATTTAAGGAGAAAAAAATGTAAATTTGAGAAGAATAAAATTGAACTTATTGTGATCAAAAATGAATTAAAATGATATATTGTATTTGTTCGTATCACACACATGATGATTATGATGAGTAAGAATTAAAAAACACAATTACATTACATAATTATTATAGAAAGATATGCATCTCATATTATATACACATGTAGCATTCCATTTCTTTTCCTTTGATTGTATGTCTTTTCCTTTACTAAATTTTCTCTGTTAATTGTGTGCAATTTAGGAATCTCCTTCACTCTCATTGCAATGAGAATGATTGATAAAATATTTAAGCACAAATTTCGTGATAAAATAATACTTTTTATAAAATAAAAATCGAAATAATAAATCCTACAAAATTTCCCAATGTAGAGATTATTTATAAATTAAAAAATTATAATATAAAATAAGCATATCTACTGATGAATCTTTGATATAAAAAAGAAATCATTATTTGAAGAATTTGTTAACTTTTGAAGGAATCGTGTATGTAATATTTATTGCAGGATAACTTCAAATGCCTTCACATGCAGCTCTAATAATATATGAAGTAAATTGAATCAATTTGGAATCATTTCTGTAAAAAGCTAATTCCAAATCAATTTTTCGTTTCTTAAGATAAAATTAAAATTGAATAAAAAATATGATGACATACCTATGCGAGATCAATTTCTCTTTAGGTTTTCATGTTCAATATGATACTCTGTGGAGGTGAGATAATAAAAATTTGATCAATAAAATCGCAAATGAAATAGGTACATACTTTTTTTAGTTATTATTTTATTACAGCTAGAAATAGTTTAAAAAAATATAAATTCGCAAAAAAATGATTTTCTGAAAGTTCTTTTAAGGTTTAGAGAATTCTTATTGTTGATTTCAAATAAAAAATATTAAATTAGCAGATTTGAGGGAGGTAAGTTAAAATTTTTTTTAATAGGTATGATGACACACAAACAATTAGATTCTATTGTATTTACAGATTAAAGGTAGATAGTTGATAAAAAAAAAACATTAAATTTAATTTCTAGTTTCCTGCTTAACTTTTGGTGGCGCAAATCCAGAGGATGCAGTTTTTTTCTTTTTCTTTTTACCTTCTCCTGATTGAAATTTTTGCCATGAAGACACTCTTGCTTCCCTTGATTCTTCAAAGTTCTTTGCATATTCCTGTTGCATTTTTTTAGCTTCTTCTTCCTCAATTTCCTGTTCACGTTTTCTTTTGCGTTCTTCCATATCACGAACCTCAAGTTGTTGTCTTCTTCGCTCTTGTTCGGCAAAAAGTTTCATCACAGTAACATAAACTGCATGTTTGTATGCTTCTGGACTTTCATCTTCTGGTACTCTATCTTGTTTTCCCTCTTTTTTTAGCTTTTTTCTTTTTTCTGCTATAAGTATGTCCGTTCGCTGTTGAGCTTCCTCATAGAGACTTAAGCATTTTGTTCTCGTAACATCATTTTCTAATATCTTCCACGCTTTATTTACAATCTCAAATGCCGTTTGTGCTCTCTCTTTTTCCTCAATATTTTTGTCTGGATGCAATAAAAGAGATAATTTTCGATATTTCTGTTTGATTTCTTCAACTTTTGCTGTATGATCAATTTGAAGGACCTTTAATTTAGATAAAAAGATACATTAGATATTCTAAAATAACATTTTTTATTGAAATAAAACACTTACTTCAAATGGGTTTAGATTTAGATATGTTGAACCTGGTTTTAAAAGTCTTGCAATCTGTTGCTTGCTAGTCAAAACACTGTCCCTTTTTTCAATTTCTTTTAGCTATAAAAAGATTTTTTTAAATCAAACATTAAAGAATAAACAAAATTTTGATTACTCACTTCTCTCATTTCATCTTCAAACTTATCAGCATCTTTTGAGCTGGAACCAGCACTGCTCGATGACATTTTTATCTTCTCTATTTAGGATTTATTAATCACTAATAATATAAAATTTATTAAGAACGCTATCAATATTTTTGTTCCAAAAAATTTTTGTTTTTAAGGGTGCTCGCAACTGAAGTGAAACAAAAAACGTTTCACAAAATTAACGCGTTTAACTCGCTACACAATTTGTATCTCTCTCCCAATAAAAAATTTAAAAAAATTATAGAATTTGTGGCTTACAATTGGTGAAAATAGAATAATTTAAGAAAGTGATACGATGAGTTTTAAACGTGATAAAAAGGAAGAAGAAGATGGTATTATTTTTACTTATAATTAGAATTAAAAATTTTTTCCACATAATCTCATTTTATAATTTTTCATCATTATTTATGAAGATTTGCATGTAAAAATTGATTTTCTTCATTAAGTACTATTGAATTATGATTAAGATCAAAGTTTCAAGTAAATTCTAAGTCAATCAATGGACAAATTTCATTAAAAAGTTTCCGAATAAAATTTAATGTAGTGTTGGCAGTATTGTGTATTGTATTGTTGTTGTACACCATCAATTTTCAAAAAGTTCCAATCGACAAATTTCGCTGTGCACTGCTATTCTTCTTCCTTTATTCCTAATATATTGATGTTCGTATATGATCAAAACTAATTGACTTGTTCTTTAGATACACAATGGCATTATTGATAATGCATAGTTATAACAAGTCGCATTCATCGCCTCCACGTAATGACCATCATATTATTCATTATTTCAATTCATTTTCAACTCGTTTCAAAATAACATGAGATAGCATAAGTATATGTTTTTTATGTTTTAAAGGAGGCGGCAATCCATTTCAAAATCTTGAGAAGACATCAGTGCTTCAGGAAGCTAGAACATTCAATGAAACACCAGTTAATGCTAAAAAATGTATCCATATATTGACAAAAATATTATATCTACTCAACCAGGTAAAAATGGGAAATTAGTTGAGTTTTATATCCATTGATATTTAACTTTTTGTTTTAGGGTGAAGTATTGGGCACACGTGAAGCCACTGAGTGCTTTTTTGCTATGACGAAACTTTTCCAATCGAAAGACACCGTTTTAAGACGAATGGTATATTTGGGAATAAAAGAGCTTAGCACAATTGCTGAAGATGTTATTATTGTCACCAGTTCACTTACAAAAGATATGACAGGTCGTGAAGATTTTTATCGAGCACCAGCTATACGTGCTTTATGTTCAATTACTGATCCAACAATGCTACAAGCTGTTGAACGCTACATGAAACAATGTATTGTCGATAGAAATTCAGCCGTCTCAAGTGCTGCACTTGTGAGCTCTCTGCATCTTTCAAGTCAACATGGAGCTGGTGATGTTGTCAAAAGATGGGCAAATGAGGCTCAAGAAGCTCTAAATAGCGATAACATCATGGTTCAATATCATGCTTTGGGATTATTGAATCATATTAGAAGAAATGATCGTTTAGCTGTTGGTAAATTGGTTACAAAACTTATTGGTCAAAACATGAAAAGTCCATATGCAGTTTGTCATTTGATTCGTATTGGTAGTAAAATTATTGAGGAAGATTATGCTAATGGAACCAACACTATTTCTGATACACAATTTCTTGAATTTGTTGATTCATGTCTTCGTCATAAGAGTGAAATGGTTATTTATGAAGCTGCACATGCTATTGTTAATTTAAAGAGAACTTCAGCACGTGAATTAGCACCTGCCGTTAGTATTTTACAACTTTTCTGTGGTTCTTCAAAAGCTACTCTACGTTTTGCTGCTGTTCGTACGATGAATAAAGTTGCTATTATGTATCCTGCTGCAGTTGCAGCATTTAACATGGATCTAGAAGGATTGATTGCTGATTCTAATCGTTCAGTTGCAACACTCGCTATCACAACTTTGCTAAAGACTGGTACTGAAAGCTCTGTTGAACGATTGATGAAGCAAATTGCAACATTTGTTGCTGAAATATCAGATGAATTCAAAGTTGTAGTTGTTCAAGCAATTCGTACTTTGTGCACAAAATTCCCTCGTAAGCACAGTATTTTAATGAATTTCTTGAGTGCAATGTTGCGTGAAGAAGGTGGACTTGATTATAAAACGTCTATTGTTGACACTATCATCACAATTATCGAAGAAAATCTTGATGCAAAAGAATCTGGTTTGAGTCATTTATGTGAATTTATCGAAGATTGTGAGCACACATCACTTGCCGTTCGCATTTTGCATTTGCTTGGCAAAGAGGGGCCATTTTCAAAGCATCCATCGAAATATATTCGTTTTGTGTATAACCGTGTTATATTGGAGAATGCAACTGTTCGTGCTGCTGCTGTATCTGCTTTAGCACAATTTGGTGCTTCGTGTCCTGATTTATTACAAAATGTCACTGTTTTGCTTAGTCGTTGTCAAATGGACATTGATGATGAGGTTCGTGATCGTGCAACTTACTATCTTGCGATTCTCAATAGCAACAATCCATCGCTTTGTAAAAATTATATTTCAAGCAATGATCAGATGGTTTCATTAACACTCCTCGAAAAAACCTTAAAAGATCATCTTCATGGACCGCTTAATGAAACATTTAATCTAGCGCTTGTACCGAAAACGGCACCAACTCCAGCTATTGCTGAGGAAACACATAATGATCCAATGATTACGACCAATTCAGTGCCGAAAGCACCACGTGTTACACGTGAAGAAGTCAATGTGGAAAGATTACTTCAAATTCCTGGAATACAACGTCTCGGTCCTCTTCATAAATCATCTCCTGCTGTTCAATTAACTGAAAGTGAAACTGAGTATACAGTCTCGGTCATTAAACATTGTTTCCCACAACATATAGTTTTACAATTTGATTGTGTCAACACGTTATCAGATCAACTATTAGAAAATGTAAAAGTTGATCTTTTACTACCCGAAGGTTATATCATACGTCATGTTATTCCATGTGCAAAATTGGTTTATGGTGAAAAAGAATCAACGTACGTTATTCTTGAATTTCCTGCCGATGTTTCTAGTTCATCAGGTATGATAATTAAATTTACTGTATTTAAAATTATAAACTAAATTTTGAATATAATTTTAGCTACTTTCGGTGCAACATTGAAATTTGTAGTAAAAGATTGCGATCCAACAACAGGTTTACCAGATAGTGAGGAAGGATATGATGATGAATACATGCTTGAAGATTTTGAAATTACCGTAGCCGATCAGATACAGAAAACGAAAGTGAATAACTTTGCAGTTGCGTGGGATGCAGCAGATACAGAAGGTATTTGACACAATGTTTCATTTTTTATATGATGAATTTGCATTTTTTATTTCAATTTTAGAATGGGTTGAACTAGAGGAGACTTATTCATTGTCAGCTGTTAATACTTTGCAAGAAGCAGTTCAAACAATAATTAAATTTTTAAATCTCGGTCCTGCAAATGCGACGGAGAAAGTTGCGGAAGGGACACACACTCACACTCTTCTCTGTTCTGGTAATTGAATAATTAAGAAAAATGAATCTCAATATTTTAATTAAAAACTTTCAATTGTAGGCGTATTTAGAGGTGGTGCAGAAGTTTTATTGCGTGCAAAATTGGTGTTAGCAGATGGTGTTACTATGCAACTTACTGTACGATCAACAGATCAGGATGTGGCTGAAATTGTTAGCTCTGCAATTGGTTAAAAAATCAATTGAATCAACCTTTTCCTCTGAATGTTTAATCTTCATTATTATTATTAATTTAACAATCGGTGGAACTCGTCGTTTACAACACATTTCTATATAGTATGCTAAGTTAGATATCATGTTCCAATTTATAAGAAAAACATTTAGTTTATTAAAACATTCTAAAAATTTGCTTTTTAAACAAAAATACACACTTATTTACATTAATAATTTGAAAAATAATTATTCATCTTAATAAAATAAAGCGTCAGCAATGAAAAAATTTTCCTTATTTGTCATTTATTGCAGATAAGCCAAACAGATAGAAGTCAATAGCATCAACATGTGGAAATTAAAGAATTTTTGTGACAATTCAAAAAATAACGGTCAATTTTGAAATCATAAACTTCATTTATCCGATAGATTTCAATTAACTGTCGAAAAAAATAAATAAGTATGCAAGAGTTCAAGCAAAAATTGTGAAAGAAAAAATAGAAATACGGCAGAATAAAATAAAATATTGTCTAAATTGTGTTAGAATTGATAATGGCGCTGTTAGAATTAGCCAGTTCACTGCTTCTGGCTCCTTTTAGTGTTTTAATTGTAGTTATTTTATTAGCATCATTCGGAAAATCATTTGGAATTAGAAGACTTTATGTGCGGATGCTAATAAGACTATTTGAGGTAATAAAATCAGATTTTCACATAGATTTATTTGCATAGATGGTGTGCTTAAATACAATGAATTAAATTACGTCACAATGAAAAAAGATTATTTATAAATTGAAAAACAAGAAAATGCGTCGTGCGAATGTACTTTTCAAGATCATCAACATTATCTGAATCAAAAGTCCAAATAAAAATATTTGATGTTTTCTACTTTCGCATTTCAATCAAATCTTATCTACATTTTTGATTCAATGCCGCCACACTCATTAGTTTGCCATGGCTGCTTCAAAAAAAAAATAACATCACGTAAAAATCTAATGGATTGAATTACATATTATTTGAAAAGATGTAAAGAGCAGAATTTAAATGGAGTGACAACTGTACAAAGTCTAAAGAAATATCTCAGTACTCTCATTTGCAACAAACATTGCTTAAAATATGAATGAGTGCGGAATATTAAAAACTTACATGAATATACTGTACCGCTGAATTGGTCAAAACCTTGAAATATCTAAAAACATGTTTTCCTTGTATCAATGCTTGAAAAGTGTATAGAATACGAATAGGTCATTTATTGGCAAGTGTTGATCTCTCTAATTCACATATGAAAGCATTTATGATTAATTTTTTTCTCTCAATTTTAAAATTATGCAACGAATTATGCTATGTAAAAAGTAGGTGAATGATACACGTCACAATTACGTTGAAATATGTAATCCCAGAGAAAAATTCATTATTGATTATATGAGATAGTTAATACCGGCACAATGTATGAAAGGTTTTTGAACCTTGAAGAAATTTTTATTTAATACTTATCATGATATGAAAAAATCGATAAGATAATTTACTAATTTTAATTCTATTCTTTTTGCATTTATAGTATGGTCGTGCAAATATTGAGTCAGCAATAAGAAAAGACAGTGTTGATAGAGGAAATGAAATTGAACATGAGATTGGAGAACAAGAAGAAAAGACTATCAAGTTGAATTTAAACAGCAAAGACAAAATATTGCCAAAAACAAATGGACTGGTTAACAAGTCAGGTCAAAATGGCCACATTAGTAATGGCACTTCTGTTATTACAAAAGAATCGCTCATTCTTGTGCCCGATAAAGCAATTCAAACAACAACAGTGACAACGACAACTACAACAAGTATAAATCATAAAGAGCAATCACAAGTGATATCAGAAAACAACAATGAGGTGTGTGCTTATCTTACAACTTTATTTATGACTTGATGCATTTTTTGACACGCTATAATTTGTTCGTTCTTTTAGGAAATTAAAGATGATAAACCACGCGATTTTAAGCTGGATGATTGTTTTGAATATATAAAATCAGGCATGGAAGCAATTATTGAAGATGAAGTAACTTCAAGATTTGAAGCTGAAGAGCTTAAGAATTGGAATTTGTTGACTCGTACTAATAGAGGATATGAATTCATATCATGGAAACTAACAGTCATATGGTTCATAGGATTTCTCATAAGATATTTATTTCTTTTGCCTCTAAGGATAGTTATATGTTTTATTGGGGTGAGTATCAATAATTTATAAGTATTTCTTTTTCTCTTTCAATTTGTCTCTACATTGATTTTATTCGTTCATAATTAATGATCGATATATTTCAATAATAAAATATTGTTAGGTATGTTGGTTTATGGTATCCTTTCCTTTTGTTGGCCTTATTCCTAATGAACGTCTTCGTCGTTGGGCAAACGATAAAGTTTTCCTTATTGGATTTAGAATCCTAGCACGAGCCCTTTCGGCCCTTATTTATATTCATAATGAAGAATACAAACCGAAGAATTGTGGATTTTGTGTAGCAAATCACACTTCTCCTATCGATGTCGCTATTTTATCAACTGACTGCACATATTCTTTGGTGAGAAGCACCATTTTTGAATAATTTATAATGTGCTGCACGCTGGGAAAAATTGTCTATGTCTCTTATTACTTTTATTGCTGTCCATGTCTCGTCTTTTGTTCAAGGAAAATGATATTATAAATTTCGTGCATTTTTAATAATTATTGTTGTACTATTAGTTTTACGATACACTCATTTAAATGTTCATCCATCCATGCATTTTGATTTTTGCTACCTGTAAAAATTAGGTATTATGGCTAACAATTTGCACGGCAGTTGTGGGCTGGACATTACCAGAAGGTGACTTAAAACGACAAATTGTGAGCATCACACTCATTCATTGTTCGGAATTTCTCTCAAACGCAATCTCATCAGTAGTTAATTATCATAATCCTGAAAATCGACCCGTTAACGGAATTTGTGTAGCAAATCACACTTCACCAATCGACGCATTAATGTTAATGTGTGATAATTGTTATTCACTGGTAAGTTCAATCTCTTTAATAATTTCTATCTAACCTTCTTTTCAGTTTTCTGTCCTCTCTTTTTCTACTTACAAATCTTACCTTGAATTATGATTTTTAAAAGGTTTTTAAAATAATTTTATACAATAATATTTTTTTACTCAATTTCATTTATTACTATTGCATGTTTTTTTATATTGCCTTGACTCATTATTTAATTCATATGTTTATTATCTGTTGCATGCTTTTATGCGCTTATCGTTCAAAACTCAATTATTATGAACTAATCATTTTATAATATTTAATAATAGATTGGTCAACGACATGGTGGATTTTTAGGAATTTTACAAAGAGCTTTAGCTCGTGCATCACCACATATTTGGTTTGAGAGAAATGAAGCAAAGGATAGATCTGCTGTTGCAGCTAGGTATGATTTGTTTAATAAAATACTAATTAAAGTTTTTTAATAAAGTATTATTGTTTTAGGCTACGAGAACATGTCTCAGATCCAAAAAATCCTCCTATTCTTATTTTTCCGGAAGGAACATGCATCAATAACACTTCTGTCATGCAATTCAAAAAAGGAAGTTTTGAAGTTGGTGGTGTCATTTATCCAGTTGCCATAAAATATGATGCTCGTTTTGGTGATGCTTTTTGGAACAGTTCAAGATACTCAATGATGCAGTATCTTTACATGATGATGACTTCATGGGCTATTGTTTGTGATGTTTGGTATCTGCCGCCTATGTATTGCGAGGAGGGTGAGTCAGCTATAGATTTTGCGAATCGTGTTAAAAGAACGATTGCAAAACAAGGTGGTCTTGTTGATCTCATGTGGGATGGTCAGTTAAAACGAATGAAAGCTAAAAAAGAATGGAAAGAATTGCAGCAAGAAAAATTCGCAGAGCGACTTAAAGGAGATTAGTTTTTTTCTGTCATTTTTCTATATGCTTATATACATAAAATTTGGTTTTGTTAGCATGAACGAATGAATGAGCTTCATAAATGAAGTTGATTTAAATATTCATTTTTAATTCATTCCAATTAAGATAAAAATATCAAAGATTTAACTACATTAATCAAATGTACATAGGTCACATAATGAAAGAAAACCAAAAAATTTAACGATGATTACCTCTTCTTTACTACTTTACTTACATACATACTGATTCGTACTCGAAAAAAAAATTGTTTACAGCTAGAAACATTGTTTCATTTTCTAAAAAAATTATCACGATGGGGTAAAAAGACTGACAAAATGTTCTATTGATATTTCTACATCAAAATAAAATCTAATGAAACGCGAATGTGAAGTTGAAGACATTTTTCAAAAAATTGGTTGAGCATTTAAATTCTAAATTTTCCTTTTACTTAACTTTATGTTTTTCTTCTGCTATTTAATATTACAATATTCTAACAATGAATGATGGTGCATTTGATATTAAGTACATACACATAAACTATGGTCCTTTTCTTTGTCTTAGCTAACTTTTGTTTAATTTATGCACGTGGTTAAGAATTTATTTTTTCCGTAGATAGTTAAAACACACAACAAAATGAGTCTTTTTAAGAAAAGAAGTTTTAATTTTGTGTAAATGTTAAGTTTTGTTAAATTTTGTACAGTGGTTCGCACGCTTTTTAAATTTAAGTAATTTATTGAAAAGGATATAAAAATACACAATCCTATATATATTTGAATAACTATTGCAGTTTTTATTGAAGCAAAAAATGATGGGTCATAAAACATGATATGAATGGAAAAATGAATTTTACATGAAAGTATATAACAAATATTTTCATATCGCTATAAAAAATACAACAATCTTTGTGGGTTAAAAAATATAAGACGATAGATAATAAAAATATTAAAGAAATTAATATTTTGAATTTATTTTATTTTTCAGTTGACGAATAAATCAAAATCTTATACTTCTTATTGGTTTCGTTTTCTCAATAGCTTTCACTGATTTTTGAAACATTTCATCGAGTAATTTCTGAGTATTTGGCGTCACAGGTTTAGGCGTCTTAATTTCATATTCCGATGTCGTTGCAAAGTTTAAAATATTTTTAACTACTTTTATTTCTTCTTGTTTTAATTTATTTACTTCCGTATTGGAATTAGAATCTTCTTTAAACGAAACGTCTTCTGGGATATTTGACACAAAGATTTCTTTTAATAATGTCCTTGCTTTTTTGCTTTTTAATAATGGTGTTGAGATATCAACTGTTTCAATCTCAAATGAAAGTCTTCTCTTGTTCATACTTAACGAATGCTCTCTTTAATTCTGATGTTAATTTGTTGAAAGATAATTTTAAACTAAACATTTAAAAATAGTTTACAAAATTTGTTTTCATCTACCTGAAATGAATTTTAACAAGAAATTATACCTAATGCAATAAGATTTTAACTTTTATTCTTTATTAAATTTAACCAATATGATTTACATTCTAATAAAGACAAAAATAATATGCTCGAATAATATAAGTAGAAATGTTAGGCAAAAGAATAAAATTAAAGGAATAATGAAGATTATATATAATTATTTTAATGTCCAGCACTTGAAACTTTATTTTAAACTACTTCATACTTCTCTGGATAGAGAATAGTTTCGATTGAATGTTTTACATGTGTTGATTCATCGTCTATTAATGTTATTTGAAGTGGTCTCAAATCAGCATAAAGTGTTTTTGATATAAATGAAACTTCCACAGGGAAGAAATCACTAGGAATGGATGAACCTACAGAGAATTCCATTGCTCCTTGTTTATTAGTTGCATCCACTACTGGTAAACTCCATTGAAGTTGATGTTTTCTTGCATCATAATTATATTCTCCATCACATTCTGTTATTGATGGATTAACATTCATAGGTAATGGTATCGTTATAGTAACATCCTGTAGTTCTAACTTAGTATTTTCAAGTTCATACTCAATATTGACGTCACAACCTCCATCTCCTGTTTCTGACGGCCAACAATTAACTGAAAGAATAAAATTGTATATAGATAAAAATTTCTTGTAAGAATATAGTTGTAAACTCACTAGTCAATGGAATTGCACTGTCGTCTTGTGTCGTATAGCGCCATTTAAGAACTCCTACATCAGTATTTAATGGAAAAGGTTTAGCAGGATTTTTTAATCCTATTTGACTCTTATTTCGGAACAAATCTTTATCGATATTAGGATGTGTTTGTAATTGAATACCACGCTGATCGTTATTTTCTAAAAATATTTTAATTCTGCCATATTTCTCATCAGCCACTCTCAAAGTCAATAAACCAGCCAATTCAAATGTTTGCAATCCACCATCACGACCTATTCTTACAGTTAACTTATCTTCAACACGTAAGTGAACACTAAAATGCAAATTCAATATGAAAAAAGTTAGCTTGAACAAAAATATCAATTATTCTTACTCATCAGTTGGAATGTCCGTTTTTGGACGAACTGGAGCCGATGAAGATGAGGACGAGTTTGCAACTGGAGTCAAATTCGTAACTTTTTCACCTTCACTTTTCAATTGATCAACAAATGAATCAACATCTCTTGATTTGCCACCAAGTTTAAGAGCATTCTTGGGTGCAGTAGAAGTTTTAGTTGTAATTGAATTTGGAGTTGGTTTAGCAATTTCAGCAATACCCATAGAAGCAGATGATATGCTTGAACTTGAAACACCAAAACTATCACTGCTGTTGCCAAAGTTTCGCAAAGGAATTCCTTTCTTTTGAGATTCCATGCGTTGTCTCTGCAATTCTTTTGCTTTCTCTCGCATTTTTTGTTTAGCTTCTTTCTCTTGAGTTTCACGAACAGCTTGAAATACTTTTTCTTCATGCGAATCCATTTCAACAAATGTTTTAATTTGAGCCAAGTTTACACTCTCACGATACCCCAATGCAACAATTTCATCAAATGCAAAAATTAAATTAAAAGCATTATCCAAAATATCCTTTTCATCGAGTGTACGGCAATATTCAGGAATGACTTTTGAAAATAATCGTAATGTTTCAAGATCCTCAAGAATATTACTGGCTTTTGTTGTGATGAGGAGCATATATAATTTCTCCATTGGTTGATAGACATAGCGAACAGATTCAGTTTCGACAAAAGTGTGTTGTTTGCCAGAACCTGATGTCATCAATTTTGGAAAGGCAGCTAAAAGTCCTTCAATTCTAGCTTTTGTCATTTCAACAAACTGTCTCGAGACAATTGCTAAAAGAGAAGAGGTAAATTAACATTTATTCATTCATTTTAATAGCATTAATTACTTACTTTTGCCAGATTTTGTACAAATTGCTGCTGATATTAAAACCTTTAAAACAAAATTTCAATATCATTTTCTTATTTAAATTGATTTGTATTTTCTAAATTTTTACTTACCATCGTTGAATGTTATTCCAAACTTTAATTTAAAAATGTATATTTGTTATTAATTTGTGTAATTTTTTAAATAAAGACAAAAATTTTATTTAAAAAAATTCTTTGATGACATGTAATGTTTTTCCACTTTTTACTTGATCTTAATTTTTTTTTCAAAAAATATCTGTTATGAACTTAATTTTAATATTCTATTTTCTCATAAAATTTTTAACTTGATTTCAATTTTGGACTATAAATTTTTTTATAAATCATTTTAGAAGTGATTCATAAGTTATATTAATAAAAGTTATTTTAGTAAAAATAATTCAAAATTTATAAAAGTGTTTAGTCCCCAAAAAATTATAAAAAATTATGTGTCGATTTTCAAAGTAGTTTTAAATTTTAATTAAATATGTCCCTTCTTGTGTTTTCCGTTGCTCTTTTCTACTGCTTTTATACACCGTTTACAAAGGTGGAAGAGAGTTTCAACATACAAGCAATGCACGATATTTTATATCATAAATTTAATTTGACTCAGGTATGCAAGTGAAAAATTCCGGGGCTATAATAAAAATAAACATAACAAAGAACTTTTCTATTCAAAAAAATCTTTAGTATGACCATCATGAGTTTCCTGGTGTTGTGCCTAGAACTTTTCTAGGACCACTTTTGATTTCTCTTGTCATTTCACCTGTAGTTGCATTATTCAATATACTTAGCATTAATAAGTTTTGGTCTCAATATTTGGGTATGTATGAAATATATTATTAGAAACATAGAAAAAACTATCTATGGAAACAAATAAATACTTTTTAATTTTAGTACGACTGACACTTGCTGCATTTGTATCGCTTGCATTCAATCGATTACGAAGGACATTAAACCAAAAGTTTGGAAATGATTTTTCAATTTGGTTCTTAGCTATTCATCTTTCACAATTCCATTTCATATTCTACATGAGTAGACCGCTGCCAAATGTTATGACTTTACCATTTGTGCTACTTGCCGTCGATTCATGGCTTAAAAGAGAACAAAGGGGATTTTTAGTTTTTTCTGGAATAGCAATTCTAATTTTTAGATCGGAGCTCGTAATCTTTTTAGGTCTTTTATTAATCTACGATCTCTTTTATAAACGAATAACAATACCAGAATTATTAAAACTTGGTGTGCCAATAGGTGCTATTCTTGTTTTATTAACTGTCATTGTTGATTCAATATTTTGGCAAAAACCATTGTGGCCAGAAGCTCAAGTTTTCTGGTATAATACTATTCTGAATAAATCATCTGATTGGGGCACATCTCCCTTTTTATGGTATTTTTATTCTGCGCTACCTAGAGCTCTCGGTTTATCGCTTTTACTTGTTCCTTATGGACTATATGCTGAAGCACGCATACGTGCAATAACTATACCAGCTTTATTATTTGTACTCCTTTATTCATTTCTTCCACATAAGGAGCTCAGATTTATCATCTACGTTTTTCCAATGCTTAATATAGCAAGTGCATGTGCATGTCAACGATTCTGGCAAAATCGAAATAAATCAATTTTTCGTGGAATGCTAGCAGTTTTCGCTATTGCACATCTTATTGGAAATTTCATATTGACAGTTTTTCTGTTAACCGTCTCGAAAAATAATTATCCTGGTGGTGTAGCAATCTCAAGACTTCACCGAATTGCATCAAATGAAATGAATGTAACGATACATATTGATAATTTAACTGCTCAAACTGGTGTAACAAGATTTACTGAAATCTACTCAAATTGGACTTATCGAAAGGATGAAAATTTGAAGGCTGGTGATGCAGAATTGCATAATTTTAATTACTTACTTGTGGAAGTAAAAAACAGATTTTCTCCAGAAATGAAATTACTTGCGCAAACACACGAAAAAATTGAACTGATTGAGTGTTTTAGTAATATAGGTGTGCATTATGCATCATTTTTTCCAATAAGAATAAGGACAAAACCTTGTATCATGATTATGAAAAAGAAAAAAAATGGAATTTTATTGAAAAGATATTTTGAGGTTGAAGAAGAAAGTGATGGCAATAATGAATTTCTAAATGAAGAATTTCCTGACGAAAATGAAAATTTAACAATAAACTTTGAGGAAGAAAAGGAGCATGAAGAAAAGGAAGAAAATGAAGAAGAAGAAGAAGTTATTACTGAGGCACCTCCGAAAATTCTCAAAAGAAAACGTTTGCGATCATCGATTTTAAAGATGAAAATTAAAGAAATAATTGAAGCTGGAAAATTAGAAAACATGGATATTCAAAATGATGATGACACTATAGAGCAAATCTCGCAAGAAAATCAAGACATACAGATAAATGATGATTTGCCAGAAGAAGAAAATGATTTTTCAATCGAGTCGGAAATAAATCAAGATGATGAAGAGAGTGAAACTGTAGATAAGAATGATATAGGTAGTGGAAAAACTAAAGATAATATAAAGAAAATTATTTCTAAAGAAAAGACAAAACAACTGCTTGATGAACTTAAGAAAATTGATTTAAGTGCCTTGTGCGATTTGGAGCAAATGGACACTAAAGAGTGTTTGAAAAAAATTCTTGATGAAAATGTAGAATGATGAATGGAAATGCCAAAAATGAAATTAAGAAAATAAAGAATTTTGTTGATTTTTACAAGACGAATGATTTTTAATCTTTTTTAATGCTTTCATTTACTACATAACGACGATACACATAGGACCAAAATGAATATTTTACAAAAAGAAAAATGACAATATAAGTTGCAAGTTTAGTTCTTTTCGATAATTGCATCTTATCATCATCACATTTTGTACACATACCTTCACAAAAAGGGGCTATTGGAGCAAAATAATTTTGAAATTGGTGATGATGATAGATCGGTAGTTGTCAAATGAGATGAGCACTTCTAACTTGTTGAACATTCATATTATTTGGTTCAAGGAACTTTTTATCATGCTCTGTACTTCCTTTTACATGCTGTTCACTCTTTTTAATTGTCGGCATGACGGTAAATCTAATTTCATTACCTTTAACTCTCTTTTGCAAAACTCTACCTTCAATGGGTTTCATTTCTTTCTCTATCTTGGCGTAAATTTTATCAGCTTTCTGCACATCTCCATCTTCAAAAGAAATCACAGTACGAACTTCATGCATTTTTAAAATCCACTTTTTTAATCTATTGATTCCATTCATCAAATCATGATCAGTGATTTTGTTTCCTATCGAAAGAAGTTTTTCTGATTTAATTTGAGGCTGACTTTTTGCAAATTTCTTTTCTTCTCGTCTTTTCAATTCTTCTGCATGATACTCATGACTTGACATTAATCTATTTTTTTTAAAGATAATTTTTTGTTTGGTAAAAAAGATAGGTGATAATTCAATTATTGCGCACTTACTTATATACAGGTCTGGAAGATTTTGTATCAAGATCAACAATATTTATGAGCTTCAAATTACGTTTATCAGCTATTTTTCGTGCTTGTTCCATTGTGATAACACTCATTTTTTGATCAGTATCAATTAGCGTAATTTTCGGTATCGGTTTAGTTTTCTTTCTATCCTCGCCTGTAGCAGGAATCGCATCTTTACTTGTGCAATAAAATGCATATTTTCCTAAATTATTGAAGTTACTAACAGTACGTAAAGCACAAAAATTATTTTTAATTAAAATTGCTGAAATAATTTTATTCATTTTTCTTTTGTTTTTATTTGTGACCGCAGCAGTATATTTACATTTTTCAAAAATCTCTCAACCGTTGCATAAATCAAAATAAAAAATTCTACTCAATTATGATCGAAGAGAATTTTTTAAAATCAAAGAAAAATGATGTGTATTCGTCAAAACTAGACAAAATGGCTGAAGAAATGCTAAATGAAATGATCGACAAATTAATTTCAAGCATTGTATTTGAACAACATTTCGAATTAAAAAGCGCCGAGGTAAAATTAAATTGAAATGAAAATGGGTTAAAATCAAATAGTTATTTAATAATTATTGCAATATTTAGGCAAGTGGTCCAAAAATCATTAAAAAGCACCCATGCTGTCTCTGCTCAAGCTGCAAAAAGATGATCCCTATAAGCAAATTTGCGAATCATTTAGAAAGTTGTCTTGGGATGTTCAATAGAAGAAGCGTGAGGAAAAGCAAAAAGATATCAAATTAACTCTGCTAAAAATATAGATTTAAATACTTATTTATATTAATTTACTTATAATTTATAGAATAAGTTTTATTAAATAGAATCATATAAAATTATAATTAATACTTTGAAAGATTTTGTTCACACATGTCTCATAAATTAAAATTGTTGATCATTGATTGTTGTTAATTGTGTGTCAGAATCTAAATAATATTAAAATTAACTTAAGTAAATTAGCAAGAAGAGCTTTTTAATTGTGAATTTGATGATTTACCAATGTCATCATCTTCTATAGAAAAAGAATTTTTTGGTTCTTTTGCAGTCAACATAACTTCATGGTTATGACCATCATTACTTTCAAATTCACATGTTTTGACGGTTACTCGGATTAATTGGAAATCAACAACAAAAATAATCCTCAAAATCATAATAATGGTTAAAATTAACCAACAGAAAAGCAGTATCCAACTGAATATAATAGTGAGAATATAAAAAATGGCAGGTCTGATCAATACATCGTGTTTAAGTCTAAAATGATTCATTGCTATTATGCATGATACCTCGTCAGTGTTTTCTTCAAAGCTTTTGCAGAATGTTGCAAGTCCTTTTGAAATATTTGTTAAATTAACAATTGATACAATTGTCATTGAAAGGAAAAACAAAAGTGATGGTGTGACAATACGCCAAGGTTTCGGCAAAAATGAATGATTCTCAACTGATGATTGGCCACCTCTATCGCAGATTAGAAACATCACCAAAAATATGATTCCAAAGCAGCATTGAAAGATGGGAATGAAAATTGCAAAATCACAAGATGAGTCTTTACCCCAATCGGTATTAAGTTCCAAAATCTGGTGATTATCCATAATTGAAATTTGTTTAGTTGAATACATTTGATTCTTGTTCTCTGGTGAAATGTTCTCATAAGAGTCAGTCAAAAACTTTTTAAAAAATCTTATGCCTGGCGATGAATTATTATCTTCTGCATTTCTTGCTAATGAAATGAATTTATTTGGTTTTTCTTCAAATTTTAATTTTGCGTCCAATATGCAACGATTGTCATAGTTGTCAACTATTTTCTGTAGACTCAGAGATCCCACTATGCAGCAAACGATTGACAATAATAAAATTAAAATCACACTAACTGTGAAAAATAAAATTATCACAAGAATGTTTCGAAAAAATTCATTTTTTCAATCTTACCTTTCCAGTAATGATTCACATGTTGACTATCGCGCTCAACAAGTTTGTGATAGGTCATTAAAATGGTCATCTTTCACCTTCGCTTTATTTAGTACGTTTTACGAATAAGAATTTGTATATTTTCTTTCCTTCACCAGATGTTTTAGTTTTCGTCACTCGCAAATTTTCGCTCAAATTTTCATTTTTCTTTCGTCGTCAAAAATCCAGTTGGTATTAGGTAGGCTATGAAATATGTCATGATAAATTAATCTCACGTGTATGAAATAATTTTTCTGTTAGATTATAATTAAGTAATAAATAAATTTTCTCTTAATATCCCTATTGGTTTAAAAATAAATTAAGATTTTCATCTAAAGCAATTTATCAAATTTATATTATAATTAATATGATTTACTCGGATTTACTCATAAAACAGCTTGATTTTCACACATATGCAAAAAATTTTCAAAAAATTCAATCTGAAAGCGAAAAGATCGTGATGATAATCATCATTTGCAAAAAATGTGTTTGAGTGATGTCATGAAGAAGAGATTTGATGTTCATATGAGGCCTTGAGTAAAAATAAAAAAGAATTACACTATAAGAAATACGTGAGAATAAATATGTTTAAGGAATTCACTCGTTCTTGTCTATTTTTGATTACACTCTCCATTTTCACTTGTCAATCTTTTTAATGAGCCACTGAATCATGGTCTTAAGTAAATAAACATGTAAGAGAGTAGAGTAGCATCTGGCATCCAGTTAAGGAATAAACAAAATATTTTTATTCACGTCAGTGTGAGAGAATTATGGCTCGTAACTGATTGTTTTGTTTCACTTCATTTAAAGATTCTTTCCAGGGTCATTCATTATTTAATTTTTGTAAATAAATAGAAATAAAATTAGAAGCTTCTTTCTATGCGAACATGTTTAGAATAATATGTATTTGAATTTTATTTAAACAAGCAATGATCTCATCATTCATTTTTTCATATAATAATTGAATAATACTTTCGCTCTATATGAAATGCTTTTGTTTCTCGTAATTTATTCACGATTGAGATTGTCGAAAAAAAAATTTTTTTTCTTATCAGCTTTGTTATATTTTTTGAGTCATGGAGAGAGTGCGAAACCTTAGAATAACATTAAACTCGATGAAAATATAAAATTTCTGGGTTTGGTGGAATGTGTGCCTTTCCATCGAGAATTATTTATGGATCCCTCGAAACGAAGCATTAGTACTCAATATATTTCTGGCATAAATTATTAAAACATCATGGTATGGGTTGAGTTAATGAACAACAAAATCAATAATTTTTCTTTCGTCAAACATTATTGAAGTCAATAGCTTAACTGCTCCGCTATAATTAGTAATTGTAATTTTATACTCCTTCATAAAATTTCGATAACGTACATTTCTTTATAAGTGTTTTTGCAATAATGGCGAGAAACTTTTCATTTGACTTAAATTTCTATCAAATATTGTGGTTTAATTTCATTCAATTAATTATTAATGCCGGTACAAATGTTGCACACTCGTCTTTATTTATTCATTAAAAAAAAACAAAAATTTACGCGCTAACAATTTTTTGTTGAACCGCAAACGAAAGGCAATGCAAGCTGACTGAGACCGAGTTAATAAATACGTAGTAAGTATACGACAAAATGATCGGAGAAAAAAGAGAGAAAAATAATTTTTTGAGAAAAGAGAGAATTTAAATTTTATCCGTTGAATCTTCTCTTCAATAAGAGATTCGATGATGATGTATTTATTCCTATATCTTATAAATTGAATAAAGGCATTTTTAAACAATAACAAATTTTTCTAACAAGTTATTTAATTTCATGAGAAAAATCACAATTAAAAAATTTCAAATTAATAAGAGAATTTTTTTGGGATTGCGATGAAGTTTTCTTTTATTCCACTTTTATTCGTATTGAACTTGTTTCCGATACATCTATAAAATATAGAAAAAAAATATTAACAATGAAATTGAATAATGAACAAGCAAACACACCCTAATTCAAAAGACGGAAAAGCTTTAAAAAAGAAAAAAAGCCAATTTATTATCGTATTTTATGTGTGTTTGCTCTTTCTCTCTCATACACACTTCACAATGTTTGTTGACGATATCAATTTTTTCTGAATATCATCAGTCATTCATCGAGAAAAATGTAAGAAGGAGATAAATCATGCATAATAAAAATGTGCAAATTTTTTGCCAAATTAAAGTGTATCATATCGAAAATTTTATTTTATTATAAATTAACGAAACATAAAGAGGTTAAATTTAGGAAATGATATTTAAGGTAATTTCTTAATACTGAGGAAAGAAAGAAAATAAATATGTAGATCAAAATACAACTACAATATAATTGGACGTGCAGTGTACAAATAGATGTATCACCTTTTATGATGAATAATATAAAATTTTAATAATAGCTTTCAATTAATATTCTTGTCGAGTAATTCAACATAAATATTTGCATAAAAATAAATTAATTTATACATAACAATAATGTGTTAAATGGAGAGATTTGATGCTAATACTTAATAAAAATTAATAAATTTTTTTCTTTGCCTTTCATTCTTCTCTCATCGTTGATGTAAATATTAAAGTACGTGTTAATAAGCGAAACTAAATTTAATCTGATGTTTATAATAGTTAATGAATCCTGATAATGGTTATTATTAATAAATAATAAAATTTAATTCTTTGTAATTTTTAACTGAGTGAATAAGCCAAAAAAGCCAATTCAAGTTATAATTATAAAATGTGAAAAAAGCAATCAATGAACGTGCATATTAGCGAAATTTAGTATAAAGGAAAATTGATTACTATGCAGTAAGAATTATTTAAATCTCCGGCCAGAGGAGAGAGCAGTTGGTGGTGACAGCGGGATTGTAGTTGAGGATGACGATTTTTTTGGTAGATTATAATAAAAAGGTAATTTACGCAACATGCTTGGCGACTCAGATAAATCAGACGTTTGACGTTGAGTTATATGATGTTGGAACCAGTCTTGATTGATTGAAATTATCATAATTTGATTGATATTGATCCATTTTAAAGAATAGAAGAGTAAATAAATAAAAGATAATAGAGAGAAAGAAAGAAAGAAATATTCAGGTCTAGTACAACATAAATTACTTTCGTGAGCTTAAATTACTAGAATTATGCTTAATAGAAGTTTTATGATGTTGCTGATGATGATGATCTATCAATGCAGCTGCTGTTATAGTACCCGAAACGCTAGTTTGGTTCATCAAAGATGGACTGTAAATTTTTGTTATAAACTCTTCAAATGTTCTGCTCTCTTTGTGACGTGATGAAACAGTTTCCAATGATCTGTTGCGTTCTTCATAACTATTTGGACAAATATTAAAATATTAAGCAAAAACAATAGAGAATAAAAAAATGTATAACTTACAATTGTTGATAAAATGGCATAGCATATCTCTTTGCTCGACTTGCATTAATTGCTGATGCTCGAACAATGCTTGCCAAATTAGTTCCACTTACAACAATTTCATCGCTTATTGGTCCAAACCAGGGAACCTCAGGCTTTTTATTAACAGTCACTCTAAATAATCCACTTTTTAGTGGATAAATAACAATCAATACATCGCAAAATTCTGTTGGCAAAATATCTCTTCGATAATCTCGATTATGTTCGCTCCATACAATATGCACTTCATCGTTCCCCAAATGTCTGGTTTTATTTAAAATTGCTTCGTGTGTATCAGAAGGAATGCGTGTAGAAACATGAAATATGACTTCTAAAAATGGTGTTGCATAATAAGGCGCAGTTTGACCACATCCTTGTCGATGTGAAAGACCACCAAGAAAACCATTATGAGTCTCTAATTCAATTTCCCATCCCAATGCAGAAACAAACATCTCATATGTACTACTTCCTGATGAATTTCTGTTTCAAATATTTATTAAGAAATTATTTTTGAAAATTAAATTATTTCTTTTTTTTTTACTCACTTTAAAATGCTATTCTTGTCTTCTTGGCCACTAGCAACATAAATCACAGCCACTTTATGTGTCTCACGACATTTTTGTGCGTCCAAGTTTCTCAATTCACGCAATAATTTGTCAGTTCTGCTGAGCAAATGTGTACGTTTTCTTCGTTCCCATCCTGCAAGTCCTAACTGATTAAATAACAATTTTCCATAATGAAAAACTGGTGGTTCATTTTTACAACGAACACTAGAAGGCAAACTCAAATCAAATCGATTTTCACTTTTAACACTTGTATTTGATCTTATCGTGATATCATCACCAAATGAGGCAAAATCCATACTATTGCTGTTATAAAAGTCAGAAGTTGTACTACTTAAGTCAATAGATTGACTTTTTCTTGAGCTATAATCAGATTCCATTGCTCGTTGATTAAGAAGTATTGCAATAGTTTGGGCTTCTAGACTTGATCCAAGTGAACTTTGTCCAGCAACATTTAAAGCTTGAACATTTTCATCGAGACATTCGGGACTCGTATGTCCTATAAATTGCAACAAATCATCGAGTTGATCAAGATCTGGTGCAATATCTTTAGCCATTGGTAATTGATGTGCAGGACGATGTCTCAAAGTGTGTCTTGGTGTTTGCATCATATTCATTCCTACTGTCGAAATCATTGGATCAAGTGAAATTCCAATTTGACTTTTCATTGGAAAATTTGATTTCATAAATGATCTTTGTCTCGATGAGCAATCAAAATCGATTTCATCACTAGATGTTTCGATTTCTGTATGAATGCGAGGTTCACAAAAAATTATAGATGCATCCCAACAAGATTTTCCATTAAGGTCTCTTAATATTAATCGTACTTGCCTATTTGCAGTAATAAGGCCATCAGCTGATGGAAGTTTTAATGCAGGCAATTCAATGAATGATGAAATAAGTTCAGAACTGAGCATTAAAAGTTGAAGATTTGGTGATGTAAGAACATGAGATGCATACATATCAATACTACTTTCTCGTTGAATATCTCCTCTAGAATTTTGCATTGGAATGTTTATATCATCATGCTCATCTACCATTGAACTCAAACGTGTTGCACCAATGCCCAATGGAAAATGTGAGATATTTGTTACGAGATGCATAGCAACAGTTTTTGCACAAAGTTGAATTGATGCCTTGCATTGTTGAATAGTTTCTTGTGTTTGATAATTTGCCTCAGTACTTGATTGTTCCTTAACATCATCAACTACAATTGACATATCAAAATCATCATCAATAGTATACATTTTAATTCGATCAGAATGTTTTCCACTTGCTATTCTATGCAAAACTCTAAAAATCATTAACAAAAGTGGTTCTTGTTCATCACTCGTTGCGTCCATTAAAATACTTGTGGGAAAAGCCATGCACAATTCACCAAGGCACAAAAGCATTGACGTTAATACATTTTTATCACATTCTTTTGGATTGGGAATGTTTTGTATTTCTAATGAATAACAGAGTGCTTCAATAGTCAAACCCGGTAATTTTTTAATTCTTGCTAATTCTTTTCCTTTCTCTGAACATAAGCGTAAAGTTTCGCATGCAATTCTAGCAATAACTCTGTGTTTTAATTGTAAAGCTTGTAAAATCACTTGAAATGCCTCCGGTATTCTTTGATTTGCTTCAAATACAGTTGAAGATTGAGAATTTATTGAATTGTGTCGATTCTTTTTACCCATATTGTGACCATTTTCTTGATTTGGATTTGCTAAATTTTGAATAATCCATTGACCTAATGATGTTATTGCAATTGATCGAGCTTTTGCTGTTGGTTCTCTTCGTGCACATCTCAAAACAATATTGAGAATGTGTTCCTGAATATCGGGACATTCGATTAAATCAATATGAGGTTCGGATGGCTGTAATACAGGTCCAGGAAGCGACGTTGAAGGAAAACATAATAAAGATCCTAACAATCCGGCTGCTTCAGCACGTGGTGCTTTTGTATCCATTGAAGTTAGGACCATTGTGCATGCATGAATCAAATCTAAGTATAAAAGTGAATGTCCTGGCATTAATAAGCTCAAAAATCTCGGACCACCAAGATATTTCAATGCCGTTGAAGCCATTTGTCTATTTTCACCAGTTAACGATTGATGTAATGCTTGATAAAATAAAGGCAACTGATCTCCTGTCAAGCATGAATTCTTTGCAATCATACAAATAAGCTGCATTGCATAAACCTTTCCCAATTGATATTGAGAATCGAGATTTAAAGCACCAAAACACCAAGGCAAAATTAAATTTATTGGAGGTACTAATGTTGGTTGTGAAGGTGGAATATTTTGATCTGTTGATATGCCTTGATTTAAACGAATTTTTATTAAACTTTCTGTAATATTGACTAAGTAACGAAAAACTTCAGCATGTAATTTTGGATTGAGAATTTTGTTAACATCTCCTAGTGCTCCAAGCATTCTTCTCCACATTATACATGCAACATCAGGTAACCATCCTTTTGCAGTTCCACCTGCTAAAATTGATTTTCTATCTAAACCTTCATCATGTGTTTCAAGTGAACTAGAGTCTCCTGCAGCAATTGCATCAATCGCATGTGGTGAATCTTTTATTGAATTTCCATCTAAACCAGATGAAGCTGTTGGTGAAGGTGATCGCGATTCACGAAAACTTTCATTATCATCATTTCGTTGTTGTATTGAGTCCAATGATAAAGCTTTTCTAACATTTCCCTGATCTCCTGATGAAGACATTTTTGAAATATTTAAAGTTTCCATACTAACACTTAAATGTGCTGATATATTTGCAATTTTATTAATTGATTGTTCAATGTTGATAGGCAATTCGTGCATTTGATGAATTTTTATTCGACGACGTGCTCGAGATTTTCTATATGGTGTTGCTATGCTTCCTTCACTGTAGCTTCTATTTAATATTGGTGTACCAGGAATTTGCCTCTTACGAAGAAGTTTCAATTGTGATTCTTGAGAATTTTCATCTTTTTTATTGACCATAGAGTTTGGATTTGATAAACTTTGCTGATTTTCAGTGCTATTTTGAGAATTTTGCCATACATTAGTTGATGCTACACCAACTCTTCTTCTTTTGCCTTTTTGTTCTGCAAGACGATCTAAAGGCAAATCTTGTAAATTCAAATTATAAACTTGTCGTGCAAGAACTCGTGTTAAAGTTTGCATAGTTTTGTCCCATTCAACAATAAGCTCTTCACGATGTGTTAACGATGACAAAACTTTTAGAAATTTTTCCCACATTATTGGATGAACCGCAACATTTGTGTGCGCTCTAATCCATGTGACAATTAGAGTTTGAAATATCGGTTGAGCTAAACGACCACCAAGGTTATTGCGTTTAGCATTTGGCGGTGCTTCAGCCAAAATTACAGAAGTTATTTGTAATAAAACCATCAGTAATTGTTTCCATGTTTTGGATTCCATAACAGTTTTCATAACCATCGTTCGATAAATATTAAGCACCCGTTTACATATTTCAGTTTGTTCATCTAATGGTGTTGTTGATTCGTCTTTAGTTTTTGATGACACATACATGTTCAAATGTGATGTTGAAATCATAAAAACATTTACTGCATTCGTTACAAAAACTTGTAAAACATTTTGCATTCCTGCTCTTATTGTTAAATTTTCTTTTGATATTGCACCAATATATGAATCAGCTCTTAATCTCTGTGTTCGATTTGAACCAGATGCTGTTGAATCTAATGAAGAGCCAGCACTTGAGCCATCCGAATTTTCATTTTCTAGTAAGAATGGAGGCGGTGATTGCGAACTCATCCAATCACGATATGTTCCAATTGAGGTTTTCATTGCATCAATGCAACTTCGTGAAGTAAAATTTAATAAAAATGCTTGACGATAAACCTCATTGACAAAATTGATTGTATCTCGACTTGAATATAGAACTTCTCTGACAATTTGCGTCTGTGTATATCCGATGTGTCTTAAATTTGATACAAGACTTGCTTGCTCAGGTACATCATCAAATATGTGATGATCATTTTTGTGACGCTCATTTGTATATTTAGAGATCCAATTAATTAATACTACCACACATGGACTCATTAATTCTTCTCGTTTGGATATTGTTCTCATTACAGGTAAATCCATCTTTGGCTCATAAATTGAAGCAGAATTATCAAAGTTTGGACAAAAAACTGGTAAATAAACTTCACGAAAACGTTGAAGGAGAAAATGAAATCCTTTTAAGTGTCGTTGTATATTGTTGTCATTCCATTTTAGACAACCTGTTGATTGAACCATACATTCAAGAAGTAATTCAAGTCCTGTTTGTGGATCAGGTGCAACAGTTCGTTCATTTGAAGCAGGTAGAATTAAAGGTGTGATGTCTGGTGCTTTTGTTGGTTGATCATGAAATACTGATTGACCAACTTCACTACTGCTTCGAAAATTTGGATGATTCATTAGGTCTTGAGAAAAATCTCTTGAAACAAATTCATTAGATGTAGGTGAGGTACTTTGAGGCCCTTGTTTATTTCTTGCCTGTGGAATCGTTAATCCAGGTACACAATCAGCAAACATCATATGAGCTTCTTCAGGCGCTCCATGTTCAGAAATTCCAAGAGCTTGATACCACATCAAAAAATACCTTACACCATCTCTTCTCAATTTACTGCTATTACCATGATGAAGTAATTTCATTAATATTCTGCTTGTAGAATGACATTGCCACCGTTTTGCAATTAGTTCCGGTAATAGAACAATTACTTTTCCGAGAAGCCATATAGAACCATCTAATTCCTCTCGATGAGCTTTGTGAACTACAAGAAAAAAACGGAAATATAATAAAATGATTTTTTTGATATGAATAAATTAACAACATAGATGTTTGTATGTGGGAATCAAAACGAGTATGAGGTGTAACGATTATTAGATAGAAAAAAAAGAAAAACACAGTTGACATTAAATAATCCAAAAAAGGAAAACTCAACTAATGAAGACAAGCACACCACTCACACATGTATTAAGTAATATTATAAAAACAACTTACCAAGGTGAAACGATAATTCTTTAATATTTGTAATATATTATATTGTGTGAAAATTATGTACATAGAGAGTAGATTGAATGCAGCGTAGAGAAGAAAAGAAAGTATATATAGGTATGAAATTTACGTTAGTTATGGACTGATAGATTTCATCAATATTCGATATATATAAATAAGTTTAAGTGCTGTACAAGTATTATAATCTGGTATAAATTAAATTGCTTACCTCTTTGCTTTAAATTCGCTTCAGCTTGCACAAAGGTCTCATGAAGTATATAGAAAATATGACTATAGTTTGCTTCGAAAAAAGACTTTGCCTCGTCGCTATCCACATGTTCTAAAGATGAGAGAGAATGAGAAAAATTATGAGTTCTGTTGGAAGAAATTCTCAATCAAAAATTCATGTGTAAATATGCACAAACGTAGTGAAAAAGAAAGAAAAGAAGAGATGTGTATAAAAGAGCACTTAACTTGGGAAATTACTAACTGTTAAATATTTCATGGTGTGTGTGATTTTTTCAATTAGACAACTTTGTTGAATGAAGATTAATTAATAATTTAACCGATTATAATTAGTTTATTTCAAACATTTTATAATGTCCTTATATATGATAATAAATACCAATAAATTTAACACATCAATCTATTTAAATAAACTAAATTTGTTCATATTCATGACGTCATTTTACTTGATTTAGTAAATTACGCAAAATTCTCTTTATACATGAATTTTACTTGATAAAATTAATGTATTATTAGTAATAATCCATTGTATGATATAACTCAACTCACCAACAATTGTTTTAATATGCTTTAGTCGTGAAAAAACTTCTTTCTTTTGATCCTGAACTTTGAGAGTGGATTTTTTGATAATTTCTGCAATTTGAGGCTTTTTTGTAAACATTTTTCAATGTGTTTTATTAAAAGCACTAATTTATTAACTTTTTATGCTATTTTCATCATTTTAATGTTCCATTTTTTCAACTTTTCCACTTAAAATATCTTCAACCTATATTCATTTATTATCATCATACAGTCAAATGAAATGTTTTTCTGGAGACTGAAAATAACTCCACAAGAATTTTCTCCATCTGTGGTTGTTGAGAATTTTTTCTACTAAATTTTTGAAATCATTCTCTATCAAAATGTAAATAGAATAATTTCAAACTATAATTAGTAGTTTAGAAAATTTCACTTCTCCTCCGAATGAAAATGTAAACAACTTTTCGGAATCTTTGTTTACATTGAAGTTTCGAATTTCATAAATTGAATTCGAATAGAATGCTTCTTATCTTTATATTTTGAATCAAAATTATTTTAATTAAATAATCCCATTTATATTTTGAAGGTGGAAGAAATTCTTAGTGGATGTTATTCCTGATCGTCATGTTTATAATTATTTAAAATATTTGTACCCCTTTTAAAAAAACTGGTAAAACCTTATTTTCTTATAAATTTAGCGGGAAAATCTTTTGTAAACATAAACAATATTTTTAAAAGGAAAATTTTAAATTTTAATAAATAGTATAGATGGATACTCCAGCGTCAAATAGACGACAGAGTGCAAGAATAAGGCAATCAGTAAGTTATGCAGAATCACCGGATTATGTTAAATCTCCAAGAAAGTCACTTCGTACAAGAACACCAAATCAAAAATTTCAAGAAATTGATACATTATTGAGCAAAACTCCTACTAAGAAGAAGAAAAAAGCTGAAAATAAAGAAATTCCTGATCCTGAATCGTCAGTTGAAGTGATTTCACTTAATAGCACAATTAATGATAGTTACGAAAAAGAAAATTTAGAGAGTATGATTACAAAACCGTCAACATTATTTGAAGATGAAGATGATGTCGAAGGAAAAAAGTTGTATTCATTTAAAACACCTAAAAAAGAAGGAATGATGGCTCAATTAGCAAATCAAACGCCAAAAACACCGAGACATCATGATGCTAATAAAGGAACACCTAAAACGCCAAAAAATTCAAGAATATCTGAAATTTTAAAGACTCCAACATCACGACCATCTGCAGTTAAATGCACAAAAACACCTCGCCATGTTCGTGATGAAATGAAGAAAAGTAAGTACAATGTTAAATCTTCTTAATTCATTCACTAAATATTTTTGAATATTTTTAGAATTGAGTAAAGTAACATATGATGATGATTCTGATGAAGATTTCAAACCAAACGATTCAGATGAGTCTTCATCTGAAGAAGAACAATCTGATGATCAATCATCATCAGATAACGAAATCAAAGAAGAGCCAAAAAAGAGAACTCAAACAGTACATTTGCAAACAGTTCAAACATCATCAACTGGTTTAAGAAGGAGTAAAAGAAACAAGACAGATTATCAATATATTCTTCAATCGGATGATTTCTTTTCATCACACAGCACCAAAAACAAAACTTCTGATCATACACTTGATCGACTAAAGACTCCTCGTTTACCTCATGATGAATTGTTAAAATTGTTAACAAAAATGCAAGTAAGCAAGGACCATGAGCAATCAATGAAAGAAATGAATGAAGAATTCAAAACTTATTTTGATAAATGGCTTACACTGTTTGATGAGGGTTTTTCAATTCTATTACATGGTCTTGGTTCAAAAAGAAACTTACTTCAGGCTTTTCATAAAGAAAAACTAGAACACGAGCATGTTCTTGTTGTAAATGGTTTCTTTCCAAGTTTAACTATCAAAGATATTTTGGATCCTATTGTTAATGATTTACTAGAACTTGCAGTTTCAAATAGCAATCCTCATGAGGTTGTCAATATAATCGAAGAAGAAATGAAACGCACCCCTTCGTTACATGTATATTTAATTATACATAATATTGATGGGACTATGCTAAGAAATGATAAAGCCCAGAGTGTGTTAAGTCGATTGTCTTCAATCAAAAATATTCATATGATTGCATCAATTGATCACATTAATTCTCCTTTACTTTGGAATCATACAAAATTAAGTGCATACAACTTTCAATGGTTTGATGTGACTTCATATCTCGCTTATACTGATGAGACTGCATATGAAAATTCATTGCTGATTAATAACAGTGGAAATTTAGAATTATCGTCTCTTCGTAGTGTTTTCCAATCTCTTACAACAAATGCTCGAGGAATTTATATTTTATTAGTCAAACATCAATTAGAAAATAGTTCAAACAACAACTATCAAGGAATGTCTTTTAAGAACTTGTATTCAATGTGTAGAGAAGCTTTCCTCGTTTCATCAGATATTGCACTAAGAGGTCAACTCACAGAATTTTTGGATCATAAATTGGCAAAAATGAAGCGTAACATTGATGGCGCTGAGAATATTACGATACCCATTTCTAATAATTTATTACAAAAATTTATGAATGAACAAAATTAAAATAAAAATAACGGTTTTATTTCTTTCACAAATTCAATGTGTAAATTGTTGTGTAAATTTTATTACCAACTTTTCTTTAATTTTATTTTACCCAATTTTTGAGATATAAAATAAACAATTTATTATGCAATAATGTAAATTTTTTGAATCTTTTTTCTGTACATTTAAAAATTCAATTAAAAAAATATACATCTTTGTCATTACAATCATGTAGACATGTCAAAATAACTTTAATAAAAGTTTCTATTTAAAAAAGTTTTGCATTCTAATAAAATCCAATATTTTTCTTCAATTTGCCATTAATTTTCTAAAAATTACAATATTTTGAAAAAATAATGGTTTTAATTGATTAAGAATAACAAATACTTTCTTAAGATCATAACGAATACTTTTAATTTTGATTAAATAAACTTTCACATCATTAACATACAAATAAACTGAAAATTTCTTATAAAATCAGGACAAAAATTAATTGTAATTAATTAGGTAAATAAAGTGAAAATTGTAAATTTGAGTGAATTAAAATGAAGGGAACTAATAGAATTTGAATTTGTGATAAAAATATTGCATAAAAAGAACTTCAAATCTTCTTGAAAGGTAAGAGACAAACATTCAAGAAACTTTTTTATTATTCATTCTAATTTAAGACTTTTCAATATAATTGCAAAATTGCAAAAATTGAAACTGTAGTTGAAACTTTATTCATATTCTCTTTTTACATATTTATCAATTATTGTAATAAAATCCAGCGCGACAGTTTAATCGAATTCCCATTTTATTCTTGTTGATGATTCAAAAGTTCAATGACCAATTGTCTGATGGGGAAACATTTAGAACATTCGTCTCTCTTATGTATAAGTACTGTATCAAATGCCCTTGAACTTTGCGGTAAAATAAAATCTATCAATTTATCGAATTTCGCACACTAATCAGAACTTTTAAATGAAAATATATATATGATTTTCTGTCTAATTAAAATAAATTGACGTCTCATACATATAAAGAAAATTGTTTGTATATCAGAATAACTGTCTATCTTACTCCAGTGTTTTAAAGGGTTTTATTTTATTATAATAAATTTTACATACAAAAAAATTACTATTTTCCCTCGAATAAAAGGACTATGTCTTGCCTACCGGTCCTTTTATTCGAATACAAGATAGATTATTAATACTTATTGATACTTATTAATAGACAAAATGACCATGGAAATGTAATAAAACAAATTAGAGCACCTAAAATTTTACAAATATACTTTGACTAAGTTTCTATCTTTTTAAATAAATATTTTTATTGAATTTTATATTATGAAAACAATAAATTTACATGGACAATGCTTAATGTCATTTAAATAAATGTTTAAATAAGATTTCAATTTTGAGGGACTTTAGATATTTAATTATGAAATTAAATAATTCTTAATATCTCTCAATACACATCAGCATTAAAAATATTGTATGCTGAACACTAAAATACTTTCAAAAATTCTATATAAAATCTAAATAAGAAAAAGAAGTGTTTAGACGTTATTATGAATGAAATTTTAGCGTATGGTACTTTTGTTTGTCTAAAAAAATATACCACTATATTTTCTATTCTCCTCATTCAGATAAAACAAATTGGCCGCAAACGCGCACATATATTTATCACGCACGAAATACTATTGTCGGTACAAGGATATTTGTAAATAGGAGGGAGTGAATTATAGAGAAAAAACATAAAGCCCTTCTTTTCTAGGTCATATATGACTTTGTTCCTATAAAACACAATAAATACTATATATGATCTATTTCCATGATATTTATAAATTATTAAGAGTCATTAGTGTTTGATGAAATTTTATATACAATAATATATGTATGTAGTACTAAAATAGAGATAGACATACAAGTTTAGTCAAAGTTTTCTTTAAAGTTTATAAGTATCTCAAATAATGTTATTTTCTTGTATCGATGATTTTTTGCTTGCTAACTATCGATATTAAAATTGCAAGTGCAAGGTGTGTCATACCACGCGACCTGTGTGAATTATTGAGGGAAACTAACAAAATAAATTGAAATGAATTAAACAACCGGGTGACCTCTTTTTTTTGCCTTTATGTAAAACCAATATTAACCTTTATTATATGAGTCGTTTTTTCTTCTCATTGTTTTCGAAATTGACTTACTAGGTTTGATAAATAATTTGAATTTATTCGACTATTATTATATTATTATTAATTTATAATTACAAAAAACAGTATAGTAGAATTTACGAGTCTCGAAGGTAACAGCGTTGAGTCGATCCCTTGAAAATTATAACGGAAAAAGGCAAAAATCCCTGAAAAATACTACAATCATCATAAGCAAATTTTTATGATACGATCGTGCAGTATAAACATTATTGAATGCTTTTCCTTGTCACACATATTCTCATTTTGTGTTCAATGGAATGTTGATTTTTCTTACACACGTGTAGATTTATTTTTTATTTTCTTTTCGTTGCAACATTGTGCTTGCTTGCGACAGCTTCAATAAATAAAAAGTTAACAATAGGAGATTTCATAATTACTGGAGGAAGTAAATTGTGTCAAAAACATTTCCCTTGAAAATTTACTTATACTTTAACAAATAATTATAAATAAGTTTTATTTGGTAAATTATATGAGGATAGATAGAAATGCAGTTTTAATTACAAAAAAATGTAAAAGAGATTAAATGAATCAGCAGAATTGATTCAATTTTAGAGCACCACTTGAAAGTACAACAAATCAACTATGAATTCATTTAAAGATGTATAAGCAAACAAGCGAGCGAGAGAGAGAGAGAAAAAGAGAGGAGAAAAATGTTTTTATTTAGGTCGTAACAAATGAAAAAATGTGTTAGAATATGTTGCTGTTGCAAAGCTATACGAGATTTTCTCTCTACGAAGTGAATAGGAAGCATTTCTTAAATACAATACTGAAATCATCAATAGCACAAAAATGTGTGTATTTGAAAATGTAACAAAGCAGAAAAACTATGAGGTCAAAGAGTGTATATAGATAATTTTTTTAGTTAGTTCCAGCTCTCTTATGTATGTACATACACTCTCTACATATTTCTTCATCTATCTCAATTCAATTAGTAGCATTTAAAATTTTGTCTTTGGAAAATTTATACGAGTCCATTGCAAAACATGATTTATATCGCTTGCTCTAACTAGTAAGCATGAGGTATAAGGTTTCTGTATCTATCACATATTCCTAGCATATACACAACGAGAATAAAAAGCGGAGAAAAGGCAGTTTCAATTATTCATCTGAACTAAATTTGCCTCGATGTGATGACATCAAGCTTAGTGTGAAATATAAAAGTAGCGAGCGACAGAAAGAGTATATGGAAATGAGGGCGCTATAGTTTTTTTTTTTTTGAGGAAATAAACTTTGTTTTATTAATTAGTTTTTAACCCACAAAACAATCTCAATTGGCAGCTAATTTTCTTTCATTCAATTGTGTCCAATTGTTGAATTCATGCAGTGCTGAATGAAACATTCTAAATAATTGCAATATACATTGATATCGAAATGTATTAAGAAATTGCCCTCCAACTGGGAAGTAATAATTGTTTATAATTTTACATATATACACATGCTTCACTTCAATTTGTGAAAAAAATTGCTTACAACTGTGACGCAATAAAAATTTATACATGTTTTTTTTTGTCGATTTTATGATATTTTAAACTTTATGTTCACTAAGAAGTTCCGTATGTAATTATTAATAACAATTTTTTGATAAAATTAAAATTTTATATATTCGAGTAAATTTAATTCTGTCACGTTTAATTGATTTGAAAGAAATAATTATAGATAATATGATAGTTTCAGTTTTTTTCATGATATTTTTAATTGGATAAAATCTGGTAACTTGTATTCATTACCTTGTGCATTTATTTTTTACTACAAGTTCTAAATCATTATCAATTGTTATGCATGATTATACACAATTAATTTTTATCATCATTATACACGATTGAATTGCAATCACAAATGTCCTATTTATTTCGTATTGTTATTTTGAATCACACTTTTTGAAAGTTCATGTTGCTTGATATACACATCATATATTTTCTATATACAATATTAGTAAAATGCATAACAATATAAACAACATAAATTGATGTTAGCATGAGTAATCAGTAAATATGCGAGAATAATAAATGTAGGAGAAAAGGAATGTCTAGATGTGAAAATTCGAACAAAATGATTTTTTGGGTCAATGATTTTCTAGTTCGAGTAATCATCATGAGATTATGGCATAAGTAATTGCTTGCCTGAACATTAAATGTACTTTCAATACACTCAAGGACTATCGAGCAAAGAAATTAGTAAATTTAATCAGAATGAATTCATGCTTGCATTGTTTTTGATGCATTATTTATCCTCATTATAAATATGTCCTTAACATCCTATTAATTTTAAATACCTGCACACTATTGAATTGTCTATAATTTATGTATGCTGATTAATAAATTTAATGTAGATTGTCTGGTTTTAATGATGAATTTGAAAAAAAAACTTTCAAATATCCTTGTAGCATTAATTTCATTGACAGAAATATTTTTAACGTCAAAAAAGCTAGCTTCAAAGATAAGGCCTTGTATTCATTTCAAAACTCAACATTTTTCCTTATTTGTAAGCGCTTTGAGCTCACAAAACTTGACGTATACATGAAACCGGAAATTAATTTAATTTTGTGTCGAAAATGGCAATTTATAAATATGTTCTGGTCATCTTCATCGATTGTTATTTAGTCACATTAGTTATTTACTTGTGGGCGAATGTCAATTTGTTAATATTTGACTTTTCTCCAATGGCATCCAATTGGAGCGACATATTTTTGTCTCATGCCCTGAAAAATGAAAATCATCGCCAAAATATTATTGCTCAACACTTGAAATGTTCATATTCATACCATCTGTCGTATGTATTGCGAGAGACGTTTTCTTCTCCAAAATATCATATTGACCTCAATATTTAGTGTTTAATATCACTTCCGTTTGTAAGCATACTTATGTTGGACAGTTAAATGAAAATATTTGTATGTGTTAGATAATAAAATATCCTTGATAATGTGACACTACATACACGAATAGTATGTGACACTATATGTAAAGGAAAAGAGAAATATTATGTGCTAAATATATGCCTATATAGAAATATAAAAAAAGCATAGTGGTATCTCATTGGGCACATTTCGGATCAAGAGGTTAAGGTTTTTTTGAACACGTACTTATTATGAAATTCATCAATTGATTGCATTAATGAGAGAGTTGTGATTCAACATAAAAGGAGACAATGAATGAGATCAACTACTATTTTTTTGCCAAAAACTAGTGGGGGCTAATGACAATGTAAACGCAAGAGATTCATGATTAAATGCCCTCTCACTCGTTCACATTTAAACTAACAAACTAAAGAAACGAAATGTGGTCAATGCCTTCTGAATTAGTTCTCCAATGCTTCCAGCAATGCTATTTGTTGCTAGCACTCAAATCTTGTTTCGCTTTTGTTAAAGCTTGAAAATTTTTAATGAAAAAAAATTAATGTCGAACAAATGAATTCTTTTTAATCAAATAAAATTCCTCTCTCTCTTTTTAATATGCATCTTCTTCATATTAAGAAATAAAGTCTACAATGAAGAACCATAAATCATGAGAAAGTTTTTACTCTTAGTTCGTTCAGCAATTATTCAATCGGATACGACGAAAAGGCTCAGCATGAAGAATCATAAAAAAAAGAAATGGCTGAAAGAAAGAAGGAAATGATGGAGACAACAAGTAGTGCATGAAGTCGGACGAATTATACATGTACATTTTTTGCTTGCCTTTTAGCTCCGATGAAGAAAGACAATAACATAAAATAATTGGGTTGTTTTTATTTATATGCAAATTTTTAGAGAGACAGCACATTGCGGATATGAAAATGGATCATCTCATACATTTCATACACTCTTTTCTCATCCACAGTCACTGTAGTCGTTGCCGACAACTATGAAGAAGAATTGAAAGAGAAACCTCACTCTCTCGAAAGGCTTTTCGATTATTATAGGTCATGGTTGTAATGGGTAGTAATCATTAATATTATATGAGAGTTGATTGTTAATTGAGTTATCCTTGTGAGCCTTTTTCTCTTTCTCTCATGTCCTTCGAGCTACATGTTTTACAAATAAATATTTTATGATAATTTCTTTTTTCAATATGATGGGCGACGAGCAAATGGAGTGAATGGGAAAAAAATGGTTTCATACTTACTTGCTTACTTATGTTTGACCGCTAAGTCAATAATTTGCCTCTTGCCTTCGTTCATTTAAATAGCTAGAAACTTAACAATTGTATTTTAGATGCCATCATGAAAAGTTTTCTCACATCCGTTCAAAAAAAGAGCTCTCAGAGACAAAATCACTTAATGAATGACCTCTTCGCACACGTTTTTAATGAGAAATTCAGGTCGTATAGCTTCATAAACACACATTCATTTTTTTTTTTTTATATATTTTATGTGGTCGCTCTCTGTCACTCGCTTTAGCGAGTATTTCAATACAGAAAATCTATAGCGATACACAAAAGATCAGGGAATTTTTTTCCTATAGTAAAATGGAATTTCGAGAGTAAATGAATGAGAGAAAATGGAGCAAATGTCGGAGTGTATCTTTTTGACTCTTTAACAATGTAAATCGTCTGCCGAGGGAAATTTCACTTAAAATTGTTTCAAATTGAAAAGCTATTCAGTGCCGCTCTTACCTAATTAATCTTTCGTGCGATGACATTTGAATAGTAAAAGTGAATGAGAAGCACTGTGGTGTTGTTCCGAAAGACATTGCTAATAAGTGGTTATGGATGTCGATGTTGAAAAAAAGAGACAGACAAACGACCATGATGGTGATGACGATGGATAAAGAAGAAGTCAAGCAGAAGTTAAATGTGCAAAAAGAGGCTCGAAAAGAAACGCTTACTCGCGCGATGCGTGACCTAGTAAACTACGTAACTCCTTGCAACCATCAATGTTTTTGTTTTCAATGATTTATATATATATTTTTTTTATTTTCTGTGTTTCTTTTGACATGATTACTTGCCACTGCTTGTTATTATCAATTGAACATCGATATACGATTTACTTTTTTTTTTTGAAGGCGATTGGAAAGGAATTATTTATATTTTATATCTTTGCAAGGCATCGACAGCATGTGAGAAAGAATCAGTGAAAATTCGAAAGTATGCAAGTATATGTACTTGATGAAGATTTATAAGTACTAGTTTAAGTTTTTATTTATTTCTTATATCGAACTATTATTATTATTGAACATCCTTTACATTCTCACATCATCATCGATATTTATTAAGGGCAAACAACTTAAATCTGTCCTTTACTTATCAAGGTTTACATAAGATATTTAAAGAAACTCAAGTAGAATAAAAATTATACTGCAATATTATGTTAGTTTAACACTGAAAAGGCCTTTTATTTTACCATTATTTATCCTCCTTCGCTTCTTTTTTAACATGATAACTTTTCTTTTAATAATTTGATTCATACTCGAAAAAAAAGCAAACATTGCTTGTTTATGTGCAACTTTTCAATTTTATCCAGAGTAGCTTAATATGGAAAAATTTCCGTTGATTTTAATTTTCAAATTATAGAATTTGCATGCAAAAATTCATGTTTAAACCAGTTAGTCACATTATCAATAATGAAAGAGAAAAAAATATCTCCAAAATGAAGTCTAAATGTGTGTGTGCTATAACGATATTTCACCTTGTCATTAATGAAATCAACAATTGACTGTTTGACCCAATTTCTAATTAACATAACATCACCGAAATTGAATTAAAAAGTAAAACGAAACGTACACAGTACGAGCATTGAAATTGGGTTATATTTTTCACCCTTCAATATTGCTGGCACTTTCTCACGCCGCTAACTAAATTGTAACTCAACTGTTGACAACAATTTAATTATTCATAAGAATTAAAAGCGTAAAAAATGACCATAATGATGATATTGAAATATTCGATATTGTAGCGCATTTTATCTGCTTGAACTCATGCTCACTTTGCGAGAGCGTATTTGTATTTGTGTGTGCATTTTGAAAAGGTGAAGAGAAAATTTTTTGTTTGTAACGCATACATCATAGACCGAAATTCTATGCTCTACGCTCGCGCTCACCAACTTATTTGCTCTTGACTTGCTTTATTATTCACGATTACTATATAAAATGTTTCTCTCTAGCCTTAACGACATCGACATCAAAAGAGCTATGTTACTATAGTATACAACTAAAAAATATTGTATAAAGTAGAATGAATGAACATATAGTAATGGATGAGAGTTAAAGCAAGAGCGTGAGAGGAAAAAAAGAGAGAGAAAAAATCGTAATGCTTAAAGTTTTGACCTACTAAAAGACACATTCAATTGGATCATGGCCAGCTTATATGCAATAACGAAAAAAAAATATATGAATGTGATTTTTATATCGCATACACACATCTGTTTACTTCTCTTACTATGTTTGAGACTTATTAACTCATTTTTTAGGGTCTGGCTAAAGTTATATAGCTACTACTAGGCTTTTCTTTCTCTCTCTCACACACTTTTTTATTAACTTCAATACAATACTTGCTTACATTCTTTTCTATTTGAGTGCGAGTTTCAAGGAAAATGCTTCTATTATCCAAAAAACATAACATGAATGTCTTCCTAATTGCTGCCATGAGTTGACTCAATCTTTGCGCATGGTTAATATTTGATTGTTGCTAAACAAATATGCTGCTGAACTAATTACTACTGGCAACAACCCTGACATAATGGTTGATTAAGGCAAAAGGAGAGTGTGGCATTTAAATATCTTTTCAAGTAGGCACTATTATTGCCAATCAACAATCATGATGATATACAAATATATGTGTGATATTTATGCAATAAACAATTTTGATAAATTGATGCCGCTTTCATTCTATTTAGCTCCACAAAGACAAGAAAGCGTCACAGAATAATGAGCAAAGAAAACAAAAGCATGATTCACAATTTTCACTTGCTTATGTGAACCTCAATGTAAATCATTTGACTTGCTTTTATTACTTATTTGGAGCTTTTCGCAGATCCGTGAAACTCTTTTTGCGAGTTTATAAAAAAATGAAAATATAATTTAATTCAGAGAAAGTTTCAATTTCATTTTTAAGATCGGTTACATGCCACACTTGAAAGAAAAAAGAAATATAAATGTTCGAATGACTGAAAAGAAGATGTTGTTGCGTATATTTTTTGAAAGGCGATAAGATGCGAAACATAAATCATATTTTATTACTAATCTTATAATGTAAAAATCATATGGTTTCGAATTAAGTATTTACCTTTTTTCTTGGTTATATCCATTAACATTCACCAAATAAGAAATAAACTCGAACAGATATTAAATTGATTCTAGGTAAATTGTGTAGGATGTTAACAGCAAAGAAATTTCATTTCTCCTGAAAAGAATGATAAAATAAGACAGCACAAATGTGTTAGTATACATATAAAAATGCGAATGAAATGAAGAAGAAGTTTTCCATTTCACGCACACAAATAAAAAGTTCAGGGTTAGAATTTTCTTCTTACTTTTCCTGTTATAAGGAAAATGTCATCATAAACGTTCAAGGGCTTCACTCGAAAAGTTTATTTTAAGGGGCAAAAACATACATTAGAAGAGAGAGAATGAGAGGGTGTAGAAATGAGCAGATTTTCATATAACATGTGCTTGATGGGGTCGAGGACGATAGCAAAAGTAGAAGACAAGAGAACCGATTAAATCAAAAATTTATAAAGCTCTTTCACTCAATGTCTTGCCTCGTTCGCTTTCAAAATGAACATATGTGTATTAAGGGACTTAGTTTTTTATTTTCTTGATTTCTTGACAGATATTCACAACACGAAAAATCAATCTAATAATTTTTCTTTTTTTTATTTCCTTACAGGTTTATTCAAGATCGAGTATGTGCAAAAGGACAAAGAAATGTGCTGATTATAGTGTTTTATAAGTTAGTGTCATATAATTTTTATCAGTCAAATTAAAATACATATTAAAAAGATAGTGCTAACAGTCCAAGGATAATTATTGGTCAAAACTCTCTCACAAAAAGCTCACCACAGCAAACGATTGTGTTGCGTTTGTAAATGATAAGGTAAGTCATTGCATTCATTCTCTAAATGTAAAAGGTACTATCTTATGCATACGAAATGTCGTGATCGACTGCATTGAGGGCAAACATGCATATCTGATGAGGGCGATGTGACAATAAAAAAGTTTCCTCAATGCTTCTCCAATAATAAACCGCAAAATTGCATAAAAAAGTAAAACTCTCTCTCTGTCTGCGTTGTCACTTTTTGTATTGCATTTAAAATTATGGTTTAAATATTGAAATTTGTGCATTATTGTTAAATGGCAGTAAAAAAAGAGGTAAAATTGACTGAAACTTTTTTGAGATTCAATCTATCTTTTTTCATTTTATATTACCGCTTTTATACTTGCATCCTGTACTCATATTCACAAACTGAAACATATTTTTATAGCTTGTTATGTGAGCCAACTAAAGCATTATACTTTGTTCCCTTTGTCATTTTATTTATGTTCAATTGTATCATAAAAAATGTTTAAGCCTACGATTGGCGACGACAACGACGTAATTTTTTTTCTTTTTTATAAAGAGAAGAGACTTGGAAGTAGGTCACAATTGGTACACCTTGAATTGTACCCTCTTTTGTTATATGCCTTTGAGTTTTTAAATATGTGAATTAACAATGCGTATATAAAGAGTTAAAAGAGAATTTTTACTAAAGTTCACACTCCTCTGTTTGTCTTTTACAAAAATGTATCGAGCTACTAAGGATTTAAGTTAATTTATAATTTTCATATTCAATTAGAGAAAATTTTGTTCATGAATCATGATGTAAGAATGAGTTCAAAAAAAGTTGAATGATAAAACCACACAATCCATATTGTTAATTTTAAAAAGAGTGTGAAAAAGAAAAGAGAAAAGCGTGCTGATACAAAGAGTAAAGTTAATTTCCTGCACATAAAAAAGTATATTTCTCGTTCGAAACTTTTACTGATGTATCATTTCAGAATGAATGCCTGTAAAGCCTAAATACACTATTTTTTTGCATATTGTGTTCATTTAAATCTTTCACTCTCGTAATACATACAGAATGGTTTCGCTTCGCCATACAGGTCACAATGTGAATGTTTAAAATAAGAAAAATGGAACAGTTTTCGAAGAGACGAAGATGGAAATTTTTTTATAAGTAGCTAGAGCATCGAATGGTGTGTCTTCAAAAATGATGATGATAATTTGAATTTATGAAAGTTCAATTTCAAAAAAAGAGAAGGTGAAAAGAAACTACATCAAACGAAAACTCTTGCGCTCACTTTTTTTTATCTAATTTTGTGTCAGTGCATTAGTAATTGTTTCGAGAGGTGAAAAATATTGCAATTTCTAATAAAGTGAAAACAAAGTGAAACTTTTCTCTCTCTCACTTGCAGTTTATTTTCACTTTGTACCGAATTTCTCGACAATTATCGATTGAAATACAATATTTCTCAACAACACAAATCGTTTTGTGTCAAACGAGCCAATCATGGGTGTCATTAAAAATCATGCATATTTGGTAAATTTAAAGTAGCATTTAATTTTCACCTACTTAACTTTTGTATACGCTCTAATTTACATTTTGGGTAAAATGTGAAGTGTTTCAAGTCGTAAGCGAAAGGTTTCAAAAAATAATAAAAAAAATCGTTGACGCATTACCTTGCTATGTAATATGATCTTGATATATTTGTACTTTTCTAAATGAAATTCCTACATTATGATGTTTGAGAAATATCCAGGAAAATTTTTGACAAGTTATCAATTATTATCATATAAAAGAAAAAAGATGCATATAGATAGTAACGCTTGAGAAAGAGAGATTAAAATGAATTATCATCAAATATGAATAATTTAGTCGTGTGAAATCTTTGCACAAGCAAAAAATGCGGTTAATACTTTAAAGTATAATACACAATTGCTTCATACGACGATGCGTGTATGTCGTAAGTCGAGAGAGGCACGTACATTGTAGAGTTTGTTTCGAATAAACTTTCAATTTCACTTTTTTTTTGAAAAGCTTTTTTCTCTGTGTTGCTTAACTCATTTTTTGTTGTTTCGGTTATTTGATGAAAACAATAATTTCATATTAACTTGTGTTTGTTTCATTTGCTGTTGGTCTTAAAAAAATAAAAAAAGAGATAGTTTTTTTATTCATTATGTTCAGGAAGTGTTTGTGTCGTGAGAGCTAATGAATTTATGTAATACTTTCGAGTATGGCACAATTTCGTTATAAAGTGAAAATCACTCTTTTCATTTGAAATAAATGACTTTTCTTTTATACAAACATGTATGGATTTTATGAATAATTTTACTTTCAGTTTGATCAATTGTTTGAATTAAATATTCTATTAAAATGTCACATGTAAACTTTCTAACCGTAATTTAATAAGACCATTTTGTAATCATGAGAAGAAACTTTCATCCAATTGAATGATTCATATACACCATTTGATGCTATAGCGGCCTACACATAAACTCAGCGTAAACGAATGAGTGGAGCAAGCGAGCAAGTAATCAATTAACGATCTTGAAGCTTACTTATTCTGAAATGTGAGCAGCAAACCGAGAGTGAGAGAGACATTCATTAATCGTTTCATTTGTCCATGTATTGCTTTTTATTTCGCGGTTCAATTTTTTCCTTCGCCTGAAGCGCGTTATATTGAGTCAAGGGCTGAAATCCAATGTGATGTGATTTCCCTTGTTGTTGTGTTTAAGTGATGAATTTCTCTCGTTTTCTCTCTCACTTGTTACACATACAATAACAAAAATATCATGGTATTTGAGAAAATTGTTGCACATGGCACTGAGAGAGCTCTCTCATTATACTAACACAATGACATCATAAAGAGTAACGTGCTCGCATATTTCAGAGTATTCATGTCTCTCTCAGTTTTAGTTGAACTGTTGAAGCAGTTGTATCTATCGTGTTTTATTGTGATCGATTTTTTTCTGTTCAAAAAATAAAAAGTAATTTCAGAAGAACTTCTTCTGTTATTCAAAATAGTTTTCATCTTTATTTCTATAAAACCATCTTCATATCAATTTGGGTATAAGAAAAAAATCCATGATTAAATAAAAAGAAATATTCGAGTGGAATTAAATAAAAAATTGTCAAAGACCTTGACATCAACAAAAGAGACTAGAATAGCTTTTAGCAAAATAATATTTTGTTCTGAAAGCATAAATAGTGAATTTTATAATAAATCTAATTATATTAATGAAAAAAATGACTTTATGTGCACTAAGCCCTGTATGAACATTCTGAAATATTTAATGACACAAAAATACTCTTTTCATATTTTCATCTCGCCACTTGAAATTTGAGCATTTTTGAGTTCAACGAGACACTAAAGTGAATAATAAAAAACGATTTTTCTGTCTCAAATATATAAACTAAAAACCTTCTTTTCACATTTATCTTCACATTTAAAAAAAATAAAAAGAAAAGGAGAATAAGCAGCAAAGAAAACGATTTCTCTCGTTTACACACAAAGACATAGAAAAGAAATTTTTTTCTTCATCATTCAGTTAAGTGAAGGAGAAAGAAAAAGCACAAGATTGCAAAAACACAAGTATAGAAACAATTCTGAATTCTAATCCGGAAAAACCTTGATGAGAACTGAGAAAAAAAATATAATAGCAGCACAAAAGTAAATTTATTCAATGTGTTGTTAATTAAACAAGTTGTAATAATAATCATCGGTGTGTGGTGAACGAGAATATAGAAAAAGGAAATTCGACTAAATAATATTTGTGAAATAATTAATTAAGATTAAAGATAAAGGAGAGCAACAATATATCATTGATATATATATAAAAGGCCTTTCAAAGTGAGAGAAGGAAGTAATTTTGTGAAAGTTGCTGCTGTTCATTTTGAATTTAAAAAAAAAGAGAAAAGAGAAAATAAAGAAATAGTTTCAAAGTGAAATCTATACAAAAGAAAAAATTTAATAAAATATAATAATACACAAGGAAATCGATTTTACATGTGTGACAATAAACGATCAAGGAAAACATTTGCAACGATTTTTCATTGGTATAATTGAGAGGAAATAAATCGAGTGTGTATTGAAATATCGGAAAATCAGTGCACAACTACGCACATCCCACCGCAAAACATAATCATCATTTTTATCTTATAATTTTGCCCGAAAATTCATTCAAAGTGGATACTCTGGCACTCTCAGGTCTTTCTCATGTTAGGATGGCTCTGGCAAGGTAAATTATTATTCATGTTACTTCACTTTCACTTATGTGCTATAGCAACTTGTTAGGCATAATGATACCGACTACTATAACAACGATGTATTTGTGCACACACATTTTTGTGAAAGTTTTTCCTCTTTTTTATTTTCACTCGTTTTTCCTACACTACGTCGACGATGTCAATTAAATTTACTAATTTGCCGTAGTAGTAGCGTAAGCTGATGTGTCCATGACTGAAAACATTTCCTGATTCGTCCAATGATCATTTCAATGCAAAAACCTTTTTTTGCAATTAGCAATTTTACTGAATAGCAACAGTAATTTTATCATAATTTACAATTAAAACTCAATGTTATGCCAGTACATTGATTGTCACGATTGAAAGACTCGAACAATTCTGATGAAGTTTACTTACCTGCGAGTGTGTAAAATATAATGGAATTGAATTTGTAAAATGATTTTTGTCTGTTGATAGCCGCATTTTATGTATATGAACACAAGAGTGCATTGTTATTATTATCCGCTCCTTCATATTCTATATTTAGCTTTCATGCCTTTACCTCTGTTATCTTCGAGGTAGCATAAATTTCATGTCTGCAGTAAGAGAGAAAAAAGATGAAGCATAAATTTTCCTTCATTCTCATTAATTATTTTCAAACTGAACGATTTACTGATTCGCTTAACGAGCCACACAATTCTTCACCATCATTTCATATGATAAACGAATGAAAATGGAAAGAGAGAGAATGAAGAGCTGAAGAAAGAGTGAATGAAGAAGAAAAAGCAAAAAAATCTCAATGATTCTCTTTTTCGCGATTCTGTCTGCTTCCAAAGACCTTGGTAGAGGGTCATATAGAATCATTCACCGTATGTATTTACAAAGATGGTAAAATTATTTGACAAATATAAAAATTTAGTTGACATCATCTGATTTCCATTCTTGAGTTATTGAAGGTCATTCTTAAATCTGTAAAGCTTTATTCAGCTTGAATTTTTTGTCATATCATATTACTCATGTGATAATTCGACAAAAAATGTTCCGAAAATCTCAATTTTAAAATGAGTAAAAACAGCAGAGAGAGAGAGAAGAATAATTTATGCGTTATACTAAACAAAAAATCAAGCACATTGCCAGTGAGAGCCATCACGAATGTGAGAGATATATGTATATTTTCAAATTGAGTTATTGGTGCGTAAAACTATAGAGAAATGTGTTTTCTATTCGTGAAAAATTCTTTCGTTTTATCACAATAATTTGCACTGTCGTTTTCTTTTTTAATGTGTTCCTAATTACATCATTTTATAAAACCGGCTTCATATTACTTGCTATCTGACTCATTGCAAAATAACTACAATATGATAACAAGCTTTGCTCATTTTATTTTGCTTAAAAAATGCAATTGTGCATCAATTTAGGCTTTAATTTGAATTTAGTAATCTTTTAAATACGTTACAAACTTGTGAATGCATGCAGAATTTGAAAAAAATATTGAAATTTTTTTTAAAAACTGAGAAAATTTTGAGGTGTCATAAAATATTTTGTCTATTTTCGGTAATTTTTATCTTGTAACGATTTTTTCAAAAAAATTTTTTGTATAAATTCAAATTTGTACTAAAAAAACCGTCACTTTTTCTGTGGAGTCGCTCTAGATTAAAATGAAGTGAAAATCATTAAAAATTATTTATTGTAGTTTTTTTTGAAATTCACTTTCAAATTTATGCAAGAAATCCTCCTCTCTCTCACACGACTCGATTTTCTTTTTTTGCTTCATTTACGACCATGGTTGCCTTTTTCTTTTTTTTTTTTGTTACGAAGTGATTTGCAATTTTATGCTCAGTAATTGGACTCCCCTATCCTATTGAGAGATGGGCTTCGATACTTTATTTTTTTTCTTGCGAAATTACACGAAATACAATCACTTTGGCTATTGAAGTTTTTTCGAAGGTGAACACAGACAAGTTTTCTCCTTCAGTCGCATTTGTACTTACTTACTTTCACTCTTTATGTGTCGATCAAGAAATTGCTTTTGATACTCATTGTTTTCTTCAACGCACTTTTATTCTTCTTTTTAATTTATTTGTCTCCACGATTTAAAAGTAAAATTGAAATTGAAAAAGAAAAATAAATACTCATAAAGCAACACAATTTTTTGTGCTTCTTTTAATTCGTACATATAATCTAGCAAAGTATGTCAATGAAACAGAAAAAAAATTAAAATTGTTCATATTCATAGGCCTCCGAAAAAAGCAACAGCAAGCAGCAACGATGTTGTGTGTATATATACATTTACTTACTTCAATTTGTTGACTATATGAATGTATTTGTGTTCTCAATACACGCGATTTTTGCTCTCTCGTCGTACTCAATGTGAGTGTGTCACAGTATTTTCTATATTTTCTATTTCTAATATTTTTATCGCATTATGAAGAAAGAAAGAAATTATAAAAAGATTTTGTTATTTTTCGGGAGAAAAAGAGAGAATCATGCGTCTCCCGCGATATCGCTCTAAATTCAGAACTTTTTTCTTTCTCTCTGTGATATGTGGTTGCTATACTCAAAATTTTTTTGTATGCTCATCATGTGAACTAGTTCAACGCATTATTTCGCCACAAACATCGCTAATTGTGATAACACACAAAAATAAATAAAAAGCTCATCAACAAATTGAGGATGACATAGAAAAAATATGCCATGATAAGAATCGATTTTCATTACTTTCTGATTAATCATGCTTATTGAATAAAAGCAATTGGTTTTGGAATATTATTATTTACGTTATGTTTATCATCATTGTCGCTAATAGCTCGCAGTTATTTATCAACTACTAATTTTTACAATAACCATGTGCTCTTAATCTTTCTCTCTCTTTTATATACTTCCCTTTTCCTGAACAATATCAGTTAGATGACACTCAGCATGCGCAAAAAAAACGATAGCAACACATTTTTCCACATTGATACACACTATTTTATATATGCCATAGATAGAGTGTGAGAGGTGTTTCATTTATAGTAAATAGTATTGTAGGATAAAAGGGAATGAATTTGTAATTTGAAAAATGAAAATAAAATATCAGAGCAAAATGAATCTCTTTGTAAATTTTTTACTCGAGGGAATTTTCCATTCACATTTACTGCATGATTCCATAATCATTTCAGTCTGATATGGATAATTTTCAAATTATTGTTTGTTTCAAATCTATGCATTGGAAACTGATATTCCTCTTGTGTGTTCATGCAAAATGTAACAAAACAAACTAAAAGAGATAAAATGAAATAAATAAATAAATGAAATGGTCCTGAAATGAGAAGAAAGTAAAAGAGCAGAACGCTTTGAGGGTGGTCTGCAGTTAAATTTTCTCTTCTATACCTACACATAACACAAACATTTAATATTCATTCTATATAGCAGCAGCAACATTGAGAAAAGGACCACATACGAACTTTTTCTGAAAACATTTTTTTTTTTGATAATTTAATAAAAATAATTTTTCTGGGTAATTTATAATACTTTGATAAATCATATAATAATATTAATGATGCTATCAAGCTAATTTAAACTGTAAAAGTTCACGTTTCTGATCAAGTGTGTGATATAACAAGCGGATGTGGCGAATATATTCTTTTGCTTATCTACCTAGTTTTTTTTTGTTTGAAATTTTAAAGATGCCTCCGCATATATCTGTGTATTTTAATATTTTAACTGTTGAATAAACAAAAAAAATCGATTTATTCTTATGACCTTGTAACTAACACATCAATACTAAGCAGTCATATATACAAACATTTAAAACGATCAGGCAATAAAACAAATGTCCAATTCAGTCTTGTGATATGCTGTTATGAAAATTATCATTTAATTAAAAAGAAGTTTTTCTTTATCAATTTGATATTATAAAAATTTTTGATATCTATTTTTAAAAATAGATTTTTCATAAAGCTGTATTAATATTGCACTCTGTTTGAATTATATTTTTTGATGGTAGTGGAAATTTCCAATTTTAAGTATTTCGGTTGTGTGTCAATGTAGGTCAAAGTAAAAAGCTTAGGTGAGAAAATTTAGAGCACACGGGTCATAATAAAAACTGATTGATTGTCTGTGAGTATCGAGTAATAAAGAATGATATGTAATTTACGTTTTTTGTTAACTGACTCTTTGAAATTTATTACTCATTCGACCGTCTGTCTGATGATTTGCAACAACAATGTCCGTCGTCTAAAAATTCAATTTTTTTTTGAAAAAGAAAAAGAATAAAACGAGACAAGGTCATTAAATACTCTTTTTCTTTCTTCTTTAAAAAATTTGCAGAATACATTGAAAAACTCGTTTAAATTTTAAATACATACAAACGAAATAAAAAATGAACACCATAAAAGACTTTTACGTATCATTCGACAAAATATTATTTTAATTCTCTATCTCTGTGTTTTTGTGATGATTAGATTGGTAATTGAAGACCAAAACAAGATTATCAAATGTCAACAAAAACTTTTATGTTTGCCATAAAGACGTCTGATTTAAAAAAAGTTTTGAATTTAATAAATTACTTTTGCATATGCATGAATAAATTTTAAAGCTGATTGCCCTTTCATGTCCGCTACTGAATGAGTGAAATGAACTGTCGTCATTGTTTGTTCGTTTCATGTGTCTCGATATATTTGTTGACTGGAATTTTTGTTGACCGAACAATATTGTAGTGCGCATGAAAAATGGCGTTTGAAGGTGAAATCAGTCAAAATAAAGGAAGAAGAACATTTGTGATAATGGAGAAGAGCATGCTTTTAGCACTCTATCATGTGGAAAAATATTCCCAAAAACAGTCCTAATTGTTTTTATCACATGAGCGTTCATTTTATGTTATCGGCTTTCTAAATGGCGATTGACGATGATGGAAACCAAAAAATTTTACATCAATCAATGTTTTATATTTGTTCAGCTAATTCCATTTTATTGCTTCTATGTCCTTGGAGCTAATATTCGCTTATCAAGAACATCGTCATCAGACGAGCACCGAACAGAGGACCTTGACCTTGAACGTCAAGCTAAAGCTATAGAGCTTCGTGTTCACATGTACGTACATATACTACTCGTGTATAAATACATTTGCAATCATACGCTATTCAATTAACCTCTTCTTTTCATATTCATACATCTAATCTATTCTTCGTACTTGTGCTCGTGTTTGTCCGATGGTGCTGATGGGGTTAGTTCTATAGCGAGTTCTCAATTTCATATGTCAAAAAATAAATTTGCAGACGTAATTTTTTTTTGTTTTAGCAAGAAAATGATCGATAGCAGGTTTTCACTGCTTACTTGCTGTTCATCATTCGTTTATTCTATTCGTATGTGGAAATAGCGCACCGAAGGTCACACATAAATTTAATTATCAAGTAAATATAATTTTTCTTTCAAACAAACCGTAAGCAAACTGCTTACTATAGAATCGAATTTATCGTTTTCGCGTGAACAAAATTGTTTTTGCTTTTAAGTGCCTACAAAAATAAAAAAATCTGTCACTTGAGCTTTGCTCAATAAAAACAATTGTGTAACATAAAAATAGACTGGAATAAAGTGGTCATGTTTTTGTACAAAAGACACCAATAATTACTTATTGAATGTTGAACTTATTTTATTATTATTGTTAGATCATGAATTTATTACATTTTACATTTATAGTAAATTTTTATTTGTTGTCGAAATATAAATATAATTTAATATTTCCTATCGAGTGCAAATAAATAAAATTCGATATACTTGAAAATTCTTTTCTTAATAAAAATGAAATTCACGAGGCAATTCCAAACATTGAGAAAGTTTTTATTTATTAATGATATAAACAAGCACACGTTTATGATTATTTCTGTACAACAGTGAAATCAATGTGAGAAATAAATACTGATGTCTGGCGCATGTAACAATCACTCCTATCAATATAAGAAAATGTATCTTTCTATATTTGATATCTTTTCTATTTATCATAAGCACATCTTTTGACCTCAAATAGCATTTGAACGATTGAGAATGGCATGATTGCGCAGAATCTTTGTAATAAGAAAAAGAATACAAAAATGTAGAGATGTCTCCTATTTTTAAATGCGAACGAAAGGATGACTGATTCTGTCGTTGAGTATTGTTTAACACTAAGTAAGCAAGAGGGAAAGGAAATTTAATGACTTTCAGAATGTAATTTCAATTTAATGGACTTCAGTGAATATAAGCCATATGAAAGCTACCCATATAAAAAACAAGGAATCACGAAAATGCTCTAAATCTCATTTCGAATATAAAGAGTGCAACAGCAACTGCAATTCATTGTTTCATATTTAATGATAAAAATGGTTCTTTAAATTCTCTTATGAGGTAGTTGCAAAGAGAAAATAATCTTGATGTGCCACATTTTTGGTGCTCGATTTCTATTTTTTCTTCATTTCTGCCATTTCGTTTAGATTATAATTAAAGACAGTTCACAATTTATATAAGTAAGCAGAGAAAAAGGTGAAATGATGAAAGTTAAGAGTTGTGTTGGAGTGAAATTTCTTCATTTTATTTTATTATAAGATTTCACTGATGCATTTTCGCTGCCTTTCTCCCTCTCTTTCTGACTTCATTATTTTCATTTCTTCTAAATCGTCATAAATCTTTCGATTGTTATTTCGTGCTACATGAATTAATTTAAAGCGAACATTATGAAAAGAAAGAAATAAAAGAAGAAAGACAATCACTTATAATTTACTTTAAAACATAAAGCACATTCTTCTCATACATGAATAATCGTATTACGTAATTTTTTTTAAAAGACACATTGTCCATGAGTGTCGCTACTAATGGATGTATACCTAATCATCATCATCTTCGTTGATTTTATTATCAATAATGCAAATTTATTCCGATCTCGGGCGGTTAAACCCAAACCAAACATTGAAGTCTTTTGTGGGTCAAAGTTTTTTTTCTCTCTCTTTGTTTCACATTTCATTGAGACCGCTCGATTCTCTGCGACTGTGTTCATCATCATTCGTCCCTTGTCAACCGTTTCGCCTCAACAATGAATGATCATCATCATCATATGATTAGACACACTTCTTTTATTTGAATTCAAGTTATATTGCCTCGACATACATTTTTTTGAAAATAAAAAGAGAGAAGTGCATGAAAAAAAGAAGAAACTGAAACTATTGGGAAATTATGGATTTGAGGCAATCACAGCAATGAAATGAATGCATAAACCTTTTTTTTCTCTCTTTTAACTTGTGATGATGTTCATTTTCTCTCATTTTTTACCTTCACATAAACCGTCATTATACATAAAGAGAAAAGAAGAAGAGAAAAACACACTTTCACTAGTTTAATTTATTTAAACAGACTTCAATTCAATGTTGCCTACTTTAAATGATCGGTAATTTTTTTTCTTTTCTTATTGTTGTCTCGTGCATTTTAAATTCTGATGAGTATGCTATTATTTTGGATAATCAAAGTCCGAATCCGTTGAGCTACAGTTTTTTAAATTAAACTAAGGTTACATATTCGGTTATAAATAAAATATTAATCGATTTAAAATTTCAATTGATTATAAATAAATTTGTTAAGTTACGATAAAAATCAAACTCTTATTCTTAAATATTTCATGATAAAAGTGTGAGTGCAACTATTCTACTGGCTTGTATTAAAAATCTCATTTTCTTTCCACATTTGCACGCATCTGTTACCTTACTGATGTACTGATGATGGAAGTGAAACGATACGCTTTTGATTTCTTAATTCAATCTCTTCAACCATGATAGTTAATGTGAGCCAATGAAATAAATCTTTACTTTTTTTATTAATCGCTGTCCCAGTTAAGGCATATAGCAATTTCTTCTAGGAAACAAATTGAAATGAAGTTTCTTTTTGATTTTTTAAATGTTGCATATTTAGGAGTGAGAAAGAAAAAAAAAAGAAAAAGAGATTTGTTTCGAAACCAGTGTCGAATAAAAAGAGTGTTATGTAAGTGTGCAAAAAGAGAAATTTCTCTTTTCTTTCTTCACTATAAATAAAATTTAATAATGATTTTCCGCATCTCTTTTTCTTTTTCCTTGCTCAGTGATTGCTTTAATCCATAAGTAAGATAGTTTTCTATGTTATTGCATAATATCTGCCTATTTTGATTTAATATCTCTTATGTTTGTGGTTTAATTTGGTTCATTTTCTTTTAAAGAGCAAACATAAAAGACTTACATAATCTTGAACACGATATAGGTGATAATTTCTCTTGGAATAAGACAATTGAGACTATCTACTTATTCTTCAACCAAAAATAAACAGCGCTTTGTACGAAACCAACCGCATTATAGTGTTAAGCAATGTATCATTGGAAATTAATGCCTCGTGCTCAATTTTATGTTATGAGCAAAAGTCACGTTTTTGATATTGAGTTTTATGAATTTCGTTATGTGCTTTGTAGCACATTGGCTGAGTAGTTCAGAAAGTATAAAGCATGACCAATGTGCTTAAATTTAATGTCACATTTTTATTGCAATTATGAATAATTTGTCTTTTATTTACTATTAATGCTATTTAAATGAATGCATGAGAAACTTTCTACTGGTTTTCCCCTCATTTCTCCTTTTGATAGTGATAGTCAATGATATAATTGCTTGCCGGTGTGTTTCCATGTCACATTAATCAGTTTTTTTAAAATGTCAACTCTCACTTGTAATAGGAGCAGCATTCTACTCTTTCCTTTGCACTGTTACTAATAGCTCTAGATAACAAGTACATACATAGTTAGAAAAAGGAGAAATGTGCCATTCAAGAGAATCCTTGAGTTACATACTAGGTTTTTTTCTGGAATGTTTATAGTTGAAAATAACATGTTAGAGAAAAATAAATTTTTTCTTCTCAGTAAATCTAAAGTAAACATAAACGTACGAGGATTATTAAAGAAAATATTCCTAGCAACAACCAACAACAAGTAATATAAGGGATGATGAGAAAATATGCTAGTTTTAAATTTGAGAGTATGAGAGAAGGAGAGAAAAGATGTCAGGTAGTATCTCAACGAGGTCATGTCATGAAAGAATCTCTCTCATCAACAGTGTGAATTTAGGTCGAATTAAGGCATCTATCGTAAAGAGAAAGAATTGCTTCTTTTCCCCAAATGATTTCGGAATAATTTGAGAGCAAAGAAAATCATTCGTTCCACACAAAAGGATTTTATTCGGTATTTATATGAAGAGAGAAAAAAGCAACATAAAAAGTAAAGATCAGATTTCAATTCCTTGTAAGATCTTTATCTATTCTTTTCAATTCGATATCCTGTTAAATCTCTTCTACTATCGTTCTTTCGATTATGATGAATTGAGTTTTTATATTAACTGTCAAATTTCTTGAGAAAAAAAATTCATTTTAACACGCAATAATATCAAAAATTATTGAAATAATTTGATTAAAATGAATTCTTGGAGACATTTACAGAAGCAGATGCACAAGAAATCAAAATAAAGAAGCCAGATGTTTTCCAAAAACATCCCGCTCTCTCTCCTTCGCAATGCGTATGCATTTTGAATGCATTCAAGGTAGAAAAGAGGTGGAGTAAAATAAATTCAGGCAAAATATTCCCTAATATACTTATCCAAGATTCTCTCAAAAAAAAAAATTCGATTCTTTTTCTAGTTAGTTGAATAGAAGAGACACAAAAACAGAAAAAAAAATTTAAAACTTAGTTAAGTTCACATACAAAAAAATAATAATTTACAGTCAGTCTACCTCTGATTCTCGTATTGTGAGGGTCAGTTATTAGTACAACTCTCTGTTACGATAAGTTTTCAAATCATTCTGGAATATAAATATAATTTGCTGTGATTATCTTAATTTGGATTACAATTCAACATAAGAAATGCAATAAATTTTAATAATTGTAATTTAATATACAAAATTATTATGAGTTTCTTACTGTTAAGTGCGGCATTAGGCAGGTAATAAAATTTTATAAATAAATTTGTCGTTGTTCGTATGGAGAAATAAGCAAATGACAATATGATGTTGTCTGAGAAAGGAGTTCAGCTCATTGACCAAAATATATGTCGTACAGACTTTGCAAATACATTTGAAATAATATTCTTTAAACAGTTGTTTCTTTGTTGACATTCTCTTAGTTGTAATGTGCTACAAATATTTTTCTTCTTCTGTCATCAACATGAATTTTAATTTTATTTTTTTTAATTTATTTTCAGATTGCCGGTAGTTAACGACTGTCCGGCAGCAGGCCAAACTGCTAGAGTTACATCCAATCTGCACTCGTCTAGTAGCAGTAGCACAATGGCAGTGAGTCGAGTGCCTTCACCACCTCTGCCAGAAGTGAATACACCCGTCGCTGAAAATTGGTGTTATACTCAGGTAAATATTATATACTCATATGGCGTAGTCATGTCTAGATCTTTTACAATGAAGTTTTTCCTAAGTCTTTTTTTACAAAAAAATGACGTGCATCAATTGCACTTACCGCGATTACTCGATATATGTACACGAAAAACACGATTTAAAATGATAAAGTTTTGCGCATGTCGAACTTGTTGTTGTTGCAATTTATCAGAGTCATCGTTAGACGCGTGCACTAATACATGCATTAAAATTTGTAAAAGAGAGAGAGAAAGAGAGCAAGAAAAAAACTGCATGTGCAATATGACATTGAATCAAGCAATGTGCTTTAAAGTACTTTGAACATGCTCGTGTAAGTTGAGTGCCCTTTTACATATACACATGAAAATAGATGACTACGATGACACCAAAATAAAACATGATGATGTGCAATACCAATAAGCAAAAAAAATATAAACGAGTGAATTAAACTGAAATGTCCATATAAACGGTTCTCACTTGAAAAAAGAAAACATATATAATAAGATACATTTGTTGTCGTCGTTTACTGTCGTCTGCGTCCATTGGCATCTCCACAAAATTATTAAAGACCTGATGCTTGGTCAATGAACTGAATTCTTTTTCTCCGCGACTGCTGTCTTCGCAGTAAATATAATAAAATATTATATTAAAATCGGTTGACAGAACGAGTGAAAAATGGAGGAATGAAATTTTTAAATTTGCAAAGAAATTCTTTTAAATAACACACACATTTCTTCACGATTATTTGTATCATATCGAGCGTTAAATTGTAAGCTAACAGACCACCCGTATACATGTACACACTTTGAAAATTATGACCGAACTAGTGATATGAAAATTAAAATGAAAAATTATTTTTACTGTCTATAAATGAGATGCTTTCATTAATAAATTCTTCTCACAAATGGTGCTGTCAATCTTGAGCACGAGAAAAGATAACAAAGAATGTTTATCTTCTCATTGGCCGCAATACTCTTTGGCTTTGTATGTTTGTGTATAAATCGCGGTATGTTGAATAATAATAACACGCTTAAGCAATAAACACTTTTTTATTGACTCCTACTAAAGTACGAAAAGGTTTCACATAAACTTTTTGGTCAATTATAAAAGAAATTGAACATAATTGAGCATTATACATAATTTTTATACACAAAAAAGAAAAATCAAAAGAAGAAAACTCAAAACTATTTATGTGAAACAATAAACTAGAATCGTCAGTTATTTTTATTCAAAACGAACGAATAGAAGATATCATGCACATACAATGTATAGGGAGCGAGAATGTGAATGACCTGAGAGTTTAGTTCTTGAGTTGTGTGTTCTTCTTTCTATTCTCTCTTCTTTTTTTAATTTTTATTTCCATTCCACTTGCTTTTCTTACTTATTATTCAATTTTACTATACCAGATAGTTGCTCTCTTTCCTTTACTTTATGTTGGTATTATTATTATTAAAAAAAGAGGTGATGATGGTTGTATATGAAGTAAGAAATTTCTTCTACTAAAGAATCAATTATCAAAAAATAAAACTAAAAATTCTTGTCTAGTTTTTTTATTATAAGAATTTTTATGCTTGGGAAATGGAAGTAAAATTTGAGTTCAAAGAACTTTCCATTGATGATTAAAGAGAGTGTAAGACACTAATAACGTACGTGATCGAGATTGCTTCATTTATTTTCTTAATGTGCATACATTATATGAGAAGAAGAAGAAAATGCTTATTACACATAAGAGTAAATGTTGAGCTAATTTACGGAAGAAAAGAAAAACCTTCGAACTGATAAGTTTTTTTCAACTGCAAGTTGCGTTTACAAAGTTCATGCGAGAAAAAGGGCAAAGACAATTTCAAGGTCATTTCGATAAAAAGGCAGAGGCACTCAATCGTTGTTTTTGCCATTTTTCTTCTTCTGCTCTTCCATCGCACATAAAACGAGTCTCATTAGAATTCAAGACTGTCTTCATTCTCTCATTCTTCACTTCTTTCGCTCGCTCGCTTGCTTGCTCATATTCTTTTGGAAAATTCTCATTTCATGTTGCTGAGACATTAGTAGAAATAATCACGATAAAATAAACCTGTGTCAAAGCACTTTTGTGCTTATATATATATTTTTGTGTGAATTACCTCATTCAAGGTTGACTACGAAAAAGGATTAACTTTGTATAGTCAGTAATGAAGATGTTTATGCACTCGGGACTGAAAAAGATCTAAATTGAGAAAATTTAGGGCAAATAAGCAGCAACAGATTATGTGAGAGTTGAAAACTATGATGCAATATGCTCACACAAGTGAAATGAACTGTAGATTTAAATTCATTGCTCACACAAGTGAAAGAAACTGTAGATTTAAATTTGAGTTATTTGAAGCGCATGGAAGTTTGTTGCTATTGCTCACAGTTTATTTCGAAATAGTCAGCAACGTAGTTGAAAAACCTAAAAAAAGTGTGAATAAGTGAAACACTCGTCTGCAACAACTTTTTATGCCATGAAAAATAATGGAAAAAGAGAAATTTTTCGTAGCAAGAGAGCTCTCGCTGTTTGAGTATAGGTATATGATGACGATTGTTGAGGAAAGCGATTATATAATCTTTGTAACAATATTAAAAATCACTCTTTTGAATTTGCACCAGCAATAGCGCCTACTTACTTAATGTGCAATATTTTTACAATGAAATCATGCAGTTGCTGCTATCGAAAGAGTTTTACATTTGAGGAAGTGAGAATTCACTTTTTTCACTTTATATGCAAGATATATAAAGTTCAATATTTGTCACAAATGAATGATTTTTCCCTATTTACTCAAAACATGCAATAATAAGTTTAGTGAATGTGGTAATGGTTGCCAAAGAGAGCGGCGTGCGCGATTTACTGTCAGATAGCTCTAGACCATTCACTTCCTACTTTCTCGTTTTACCCAATTTTCCAACATTTTTCCTACTCGTTTTGTGCCTTTCTGTTTGCACATTTGCATTTCAATATAATCACATATACACATGAAAGATGTATCATCATCATCAATTCATAGTGAAATGAATAAGACAGAGATAAAGATTTACCAAATGAAAAAAAAAATATTAATTGTTCTTTATCTCCAATCAACATGAACCGCTTACAAACAAAACATCATCATGTGAAAATTTTCAAAATTGAAAGCAAAGTGAAACTCTCTTTTTTTCTTTCTTTCCATATTTCAACATCTTTTGTGTATATAGAATGTTCAATTTTTTTGCATCATATCGTATCAATATAAAGCGAGAGAGAGAGAGAAGAAAGAAGGAAAAAAAATCATAGCAAAGTTTATTTGACTTGACTGATGGTAGCAATAAGCAGCAATAAGAGAAAGACCCTTTCCTTTCAACGTTTTATGTAATAATTTACTTTTCTTCTTCATTGCTGTTGCATGGCAGTGTTGAAGAAATATTCACTTTTACTTCATTTCTTTTATTTTTTCTTCCTTCAATTTTTGTGAAATTTAATTTTTAATTTTATTTATTTCTCAATGTACACGCGCATTAATTATGTGAAAGAATAATTGATAAAAGAGTAGTCTTTATCTTGAATGAAAGTCAATAAATAACGATTATCAGCATAACAATGCAATGATAGATAGATTGTGTCATCACATGACCTCCATCCTGACAAATAGTAAATCCAATATAATTTCAACTTCACATCTGTCAAAAAAATCTATTCAATACAGATTATTTGTGATATGATGATAAATTATGGGACATCTAGCAAATTTCTTCAAAAAAAAAATTTTACATTTATTTTGACAACATTAAAATTGCACAATTAACCACTGACTGTGTCTTTCAAGAGTAATTTTTTTTTATGAAAAAAGAGAGAAAGAAAGAGAGGAAAAAAATGATTTGAAATGAGGAAAATATTGTAACTTGTAAATAAAAAGCCGTGTCCGGCATAAAAAACCATCTTTCACAACAAGAAATAAAAGTTTCAATTTCCCAAACACTCAAATTTTATTTTATCTCTTCTCTTCCTTTTCCCACGACATGAGGTTAATGGCAATTGTGTATGTTTTTTTTTCTTTGCTTCTGTCACTTTTACTGCCTTCTTTCCATTCGTTTCTTTTACATAAAGAGAAAAATAAACAACAACAATAATAGTTTGTGTGAGGATGTATACAGGCGAAAGCTCATGCTCGCGACTTTGAGTAAAAGAAAAAAAATAATCTTCACCAAGCGTGCACACGAGGCCAGTTTTGTGTCTGTACGTTGCCGAGCGGCACGCGAATTTTCGTCTTCTTTTGTGCACTATTTTATTTTATTGCCTTCGAGGTGCTCCCTTCGAGCATTCATATAAGTTACAAATTAAGTCTATTTTTGGGAATCATTTAGTGAGGATTAAGGTTGACAGTGTGACAACAATAAAAATTAATGTCATCATGTGCGGTTCATCAGATGATGCACTCAAAACTAGACAGCATGAGCTGATCTTATTTAAAGTTCACATATGAGAATTACAAAATTAGTTTATAGTTTATGGTAAAACAATTAAAAATAGGAAATGGACTTCATTGTGAATTATAAACAAAAATATCACATAATGTTAATCACAAATAAAACTTCCTTACCTAGGTCAAAGTCGTCAAATTCAGCTATATGTGGACGATAAACAATTTTAGTTTTTGTCGAGAAGAAATGGGCGAAGTATTAAAATCATCCCACATTTTCAGCAGGAGCAAATGACAAACTCAAATGGTAAATTTTAAATATTTTGAATTATAAATTTAAATAATTATATTTTTGAATTAATTCATTTAGGTGTTTACGAGTCAATCCAAAAGGACTTGATGAAGAAAGTAAAGATTATCTCTCCCTGTACTTGTTACTCGTTTCCTGCAACAATCGGAAGTTCGAGCAAATTTAAATTCTCAATATTGAATGCGAAAACGTGAAGAGACCAAAAGCAATGGAATCACAACGTGCATTACCGTTTCGTACAAGGAAAAGATTGGGGATTCAAAAAAATTCATTGACGTGATTTTCTTCTAGATGAAGCAAATGGTCTATTGCCGAGGACAAATTAACAATTTTCTGTGAGGTAAGCATCGAATAATATTTTGTAACATGCAAAGCTAAGACAACTTAAAATTTTCAAGTTGATTTAATAACTTGACTTGTTTCAAAATATTAAAATTCGTTATTTTTAAAATATTCTGAGATTTAATTCTTGCCTTTTTTATAAAAATCAACTTGATTTAAAATCTAAATTTAAGTGTCAAACTTTGGTAACACAACAGACAATATTGTGTTATTGTACCTTCCTTTCATTTACTTTCGCTTTCATTTTTTTTGCTTCCTCTCTCTTACTTTTTTACTGTAAATATAATTCAACATTTTTTCAACTTGGAGGATTTTATTGGTTGTTGCCATTACGTCATTTGAAATCTCTGACTCTCTGTCTTTCTCTATTGCGCGCGAGCGAGATAACTAAAAAGTGGCGCTTTTAATTGAAAATTATATGATGAAAAAGAAAAGAGAAGAGAAAAAAAAAATCCACATTTAAATTATGCCATTTTGGTCATGGTGATTGTAATATGACGCAACACATCAAAAATAAAGTGTGTGAAGAGAGAGCGAAGAGAGTGTGCCCCTAAAAATATGAAAATTGTGTCTGATTTCATAATATTTGAAACATCAAAAAGAAACTTTTACCTCAACATTATTTTCTCTTTTTTTTATATTTACATTTTTTCCATGCTACTCGCTACTGTTGTTGCTTTCGTCATCATCACTATAGGTCAGTGTTTGTTGCTGACAGTGTTAATATATCAGGACAAAGTAACATAATCCAATTCAAAGTGCCGAATGTAAGCTGTTCTGAGGATTTGGGCAATTTATTTGATAATGAAAAGTTTAGCGATGTGACATTATCGGTAGGCGGACGAAGAGTTTCAGGCGCACAAAGTATTCTTGCTGGTAGGTTTCAAATGTCAAATTGTCTTTCTTTATTGTATGTCTGTCTTTTATTCATAAGGGAAAGTTTCAATAATGTTTTTATTTTCTTTTTTTTTTTTCTATAAAAAACACAGCGACGAAGTCCTGTCTTTGCCGCCATGTTTGAGCATGAAATGGAAGAGCGAAAGCAAAAATCGCGTAGCAATCACCGATGTAGACCACGAAGTCTCAAAGAAATGCTCCATTTTATATACGGAAAAGACACCCAACTTGGAAAAAAATGGCTGATGATTTATTAGCTGCAGCTGATAAGGTAAAACTATTTATAATAGCTCATTTATATGAATTATTAATTAAATTATTCTTTTAACAGTATGCTCTTGAAAAGCTTAAAGTGATGTGTGAAGAAGCACTTTGTGTGAATCTATCAGTAGAAACAGCTGCCGAGACATTGTACTTGCAGATTTACATAGTGCGGGATCAATTGAAGGCACAAACAATTGATTTCATTAACACGTAAGTTGCCAGTTAAATTAAATAAAAAAAATATTTCATAATGTGTAAAGTTCAGTAGAGTAAAGAAATTTTTCTTAAATGTACACAATTTTAATGGAACATTCTTTTTATTTTCTTTATTCCAATTCTCAGCAGTCATGCAACTGATGTGATGGAACCGTTGGATGGAAAAAATATGGTAACAACACATCCGCATCTAATAAATGAGGGCATTTTCGCGCATTAGCTACTCAACAATACCACCTATCGGTCCACCAAGGAAGCGAGTTAAAATGAGCTGAAAAAAGCGATGACATCATTGATGTCAGCATCAGCATCAAAAGCACCATCATCATCATTATTATTAACTCATGCAATCCACCTCAACAATTACTACAACAACCACAATTTTCAACGATTTCTCAATCAGGACCATTACAAGCATCATCATCGTCATATTTCTTCATCACCGCTGACATCATTGCTGCATCAAAAACTTACAACAACATCAATAAATGATTCCAATAGTGATACAAAAACATCATCATCATCATCATCGATAATGACACAATCAAATGCAAATCAGAAGAAAGTTTCTCAACGACATTGCATCGGGTCTGGCAAATGCCGTAGCTGTTGCCGTCTCGAATGCTGTATCATCTGTACATCATCAATAAAACAATCAACAAGAATTTCGCAAAATAAACAAACACTAATATCAATAATAATAACAACAACAATATTAATCATCAACAACAACAACACCATTTTCACAACTAAGGCAGCAGCTAGAAACAAAAGAGCCAATTCATTTAATAAGATCGTGAGATTTCAGCGAATCATAATGAGCAGCAACAGCAAAATCAATCGTTTGGTGGAAATGTTAATTTTAAGAAAACGCTTATCAAACATCAACATTGAAGCTGCGTTGCTACTGCAGTGAATCGCTATCTTACATCCACAATAAAAAACAATTCAAGCATTGACGCTAGCAACAACAGTTGAACGTCAGTTAGATTGCGACGAGAATATATTATCTGTAAATAATTAGATTCAACATAAATTTCACAAGCACGTGCTGTGACATGTGTTCGTCTCGATTTCTTCGTATATTTTCTTCTGTTACTTCTGTTTACATTGGAATGTTTTTGACTCGCTGCAGCATAAAAAATAAATGATGAAAAAAACGCAAGTTAAGGACCTATAGGTATATGATGGACGATTGTTGAGGAAAGCGATTATATAATTCTTGTAACAATATTAAAAATCACTCTTTTGAATTTGCACCAGCAATAGCGCCTACTTACTTAATGTGCAATATTTTACAATGAAATCATGCAGTTGCTGCTATCGAAAGAGTTTTACATTTGAGGAAGTGAGAATTTCACTTTTTTCACTTTATATGCAAGATATATAAAGTTCAATATTTGTCACAAATGAATGATTTTTCCCTATTTACTCAAAACATGCAATAATAAGTTTAGTGAATGTGGTAATGTGCAAAGTGAGAGCGGTGCGCGCATTTACTGTCAGATAGCTCTAGACCATTCACTTCCTACTTTCTCGTTTACCAATTTTCCAACATTTTCCTACTCTTTTGTGCCTTTCTGTTTGCACATTTGCATTTCAATATAATCACATATACACATGAAAGATGTATCATCATCATCATAGTGAATGAAAAAGACAGAGATAAAGATATACCAAATGAAAAAAAAATATTAATTGTTTCTTTATCTCAATCAACATGAACCCTTACAAACAAAACATCATCATGTGAAAATTTTCAAAATTGAAAGCAAAAGTGAAACTCTTTTTTTTCTTTCTTTCCATATTTCAACATCTTTTGTGTATATGAGATGTTCAATTTTTTTGCATCATATCGTATCAATATAAAGCGAGAGAGAGAGAGAAAGAAAGAAAGAAAAAATCATAGCAAAGTTATTTGACTTTGACTTGATGGTAGCAATAAGCAGCAATAAGAGAAAGACCCTTTCCTTTCAACGTTTTATGTAATAATTTACTTTTCTTTCTCATTGCTGTTGCATGGCAGTGTTGAAGAAATTATTCACTTTTACTTTCATTTCTTTTATTTTTCTTCCTTCAATTTTGTGAAATTTAATTTTAATTTTATTTATTTCTCAATGTACACGCGCATAAATTATGTGAAAGGAATAATTGATAAAAGAGTAGTCTTTATCTTGAATGAAAGTCAATAAATAACGATTATCAGCATAACAATGCAATGATACATAGATTGTGTCATCACATGACCTCCATCCTGACAAATAGTAAATCAATATAATTTCAACTTTCACATCTGTCAAAAAATCTATTCAATACAGATTATTTGTGATATGATGATAAATTATGGGACATCTAGCAAATTTCTTCCAAAAAAAAATTTTACATATTTTGACAACATAAAAATTGCACAATTAACCACTGACTGTGTCTTTCAAGAGTAAATTTTTTTTATGAAAAAAGAGAGAAAGAAAGAGAGGAAAAAAATGATTTGAAATGAGGAAATATTGTAACTTGTAAATAAAAAGCGTGTGCGGCATAAAAAACCATCTTTCACAACAAGAAATAAAAGTTTCAATTTCCCAAACACTCACAATTTTATTTTATCTCTTTCTCTTTTCTCTTTTTTCCTCATCGACATAGAGTTAATGCAATTGTGTATGTTTTTTTTTTCTTTGCTTCTGTCACTTTACTGCCTTCTTTCATTCGTTTCTTTTACATAAAGAGAAAATAAACAACAACAATAATAGTTTGTGTGAGATTATACAGGCGAAAGCTCATGCTCGCGACTTTGAGTAAAAGAAAAAAAATAATCTCACCAAGCGTGGCACACGAGGCCAGTTTTGTGTCTGTACGTTGCCGAGCGTGCACGCGAATTTTCGTCTTTCTTTTGTGCACTATTTTATTTTATTGCCTTCGAGGTGCTCCCTTCGAGCATTCATATAAAGTACAAATTAAGTCTATTTTTGGGAATCATTTAGTGAGGATTAAGTTGACAGTGTGACAACAATAAAAATTAATGTCATCATGTGCGGTTCATCAGATGATGCACTCAAAACTAGACAGCATGAGCTGATCTTATTTAATGTCACATATGAGAATTACAAAATTAGTTATAGTTTTATGGTAAACAATTAAAAATAGGAAATGACTTCATTGTGAATTATAAACAAAAATATCAATAATGTTAATCACAAATAAAACTTCCTTACCCTAGGTCAAAGTCGTCAAATTCAGCTATATGTGGACGATAAACAATTTTAGTTTTTGTCGAGAAGAAATGGGAGAAGTATTAAAATCATCCACATTTTCAGCAGGAGCAAATGACAAACTCAAATGGTAAAATTTTAAATATTTTGAATTATAAATTTAAATAATTTGTAATTTTAAATTAATTCATTTAGGTGTTTACGAGTCAATCCAAAAGGACTTGATGAAGAAAGTAAAGATTATCTCTCCCTGTACTTGTTACTCGTTTCCTGCAACAAATCGGAAGTTCGAGCCAAATTTAAATTCTCAATATTGAATGCGAAACGTGAAGAGACCAAAGCAATGGAATCACAACGTGCATACCGTTTCGTACAAGGAAAAGATTGGGGATTCAAAAAATTCATTCGACGTGATTTTCTTCTAGATGAAGCAAATGGTCTATTGCCCGAGGACAAATTAACAATTTTCTGTGAGGTAAGCATCGAATAATATTTTGTAACATGCAAAGCTAAGACACTTAAAATTTTCAAGTTGATTTTAATAACTTGACTTGTTTCAAAATATTAAAATTCGTTATTTTTAAAATATTCTGAGATTTAATTCTTGCCTTTTTTTATAAAATCAACTTGATTTAAAATCTAAATTTAAAGTGATCAAACTTTGGTAACACAACAGACAATATTGTGTTATGTACCTTCCTTTCATTTACTTTCGCTTTCATTTTTTTTGCTTCCTCTCTCTTACTTTTTTACTGTAAATATAATTCAACATTTTTTCAACTTGGAGGATTTATTGGTTGTTGCATTACGTCATTTGAAATCTCTGACTCTCTGTCTTTCTCTATGCGCGCGAGCGAGATAACTAAAAAGTGGCGCTTTTAATTGAAAATTATATGATGAAAAGAGAAAAGAGAAAGAGAAGAAAAAAAATCCACATTAAATTATGCCATTTTTGGTCATGGTGATTGTAATATGACGCAACACATCAAAAATAAAGTGTGTGAAGAGAGAGCGAAGAGAGTGTGCCCCTAAAAAATATGAAAATTGTGTCTGATTTCATAATAATTGAAACATCAAAAAGAAACTTTTACCTCAACATTATTTTCTCTTTTTTTATATTTACATTTTTTCAACTTCGCTACTGTTGTTGCTTTCGTCATCATCACTATAGGTCAGTGTTGTTGCTGACAGTGTTAATATATCAGGACAAAGTAACATAATCCAATTCAAAGTGCCAGAATGTAAGCTGTCTGAGGATTTGGGCAATTTATTTGATAATGAAAAGTTTAGCGATGTGACATTATCGGTAGGCGGACGAGAGTTTCAGGCGCACAAAGCTATTCTTGCTGGTAGGTTTCAAATGTCAAATTGTCTTTCTTTATTGTATGTCTGTCTTTATATCATAAGGGAAAGTTTCAATTTAATGTTTTATTTTCTTTTTTCTTTCTATAAAACACAGCACGAAGTCCTGTCTTTGCCGCCATGTTTGAGCATGAAATGGAAGAGCGAAAGCAAAATCGCGTAGCAATCACCGATGTAGACCACGAAGTACTCAAAGAAATGCTCCGATTTATATATACCGGAAAAGCACCCAACTTGGAAAAAATGGCTGATGATTTATTAGCTGCAGCTGATAAGGTAAACTATTTATAATAGCTCATTATATGAAGTTATTAATTAAATTATTCTTTTAACAGTATGCTCTTGAAAAGCTTAAAGTGATGTGTGAAGAAGCACTTTGTGTGAATCTATCAGTAGAAACAGCTGCCGAGACATTGATACTTGCAGATTTACATAGTGCGGATCAATTGAAGGCACAAACAATTGATTTCATTAACACGTAAGTTGCAGTAAATTAAATTAATTAATAAAAATATTTCATAATGTGTAAAGTTCAGTAGAGTAAAGAAATTTTTCTTAAATGTACACAATTTTAATGAGAACATTCTTTTTATTTGCTTTATCCAATTCTCAGCAGTCATGCAACTGATGTGATGGAAACCGTTGGATGGAAAAATATGGTAACAACACATCCGCATCTAATAAATGAGGCATTTCGCGCATTAGCTACTCAACAAATACCACCTATCGGTCCACCAAGGAAGCGAGTTAAAATGAGCTGAAATAAAGCGATGACATCATTGATGTCAGCATCAGCATCAAAGCCACCATCATCATCTTTATTATTAACTCATGCAACTCCACCTCAACAATTACTACAACAACCACAATTTTCAACGATTTCTCAATCAGGACCATTACAAGCATCATCATCGTCATATTCTTCATCACCGCTGACATCATTGCTGCATCAAAAACTTACAACAACATCAATAAATGATTCCAATAGTGATAGCAAACAATCATCATCATCATCATCGATAATGACACAATCAAATGCAAATCAGAAGAAAGTTCTCAACGACATTGCATCGGGTCTGGCAAATGCCGTAGCTGTTGCCGTCTCGAATGCTGTATCATCTGTACATCATCAAATAAACAATCAACAAGAATTTTCGCAAAATAAACAAACAACTAATATCAATAATAATAACAACAACAATATTAATCATCAACAACAACAACAACCATTTTCACAACTAAGGCAGCAGCTAGAAACAAAAGAGCCAAATTCATTTAATAAAGATCGTGAGATTTCAGCGAATCATAATGAGCAGCAACAGCAAAATCAATCGTTTGGTGGAAATGTAATTTTAAGAAAACGCTTATCAAACATCAACATTGAAGCTGCTGTTGCTACTGCAGTGAATCGCTATCTTACAGCCACAATAAAAAACAATCAAGCATTGACGCTAGCAACAACAGTTGAACGTCAGTTAGATTGCGATGAGAATATATTATCTGTAAATAATTAGATTCAACATAAATTCACAAGCACGTGCTGTGACATGTGTTCGTCTCGATTTCTTCGTATATTTTCTTCTGTTACTTCTGTTTACATTGGAATGTTTTTGATCTCGCTGCAGCATAAAAAATAATGATGAAAAAAACGCAAGTTAAGGACCTTTTACATTAGTAGTGATTAACAGCTTTCTTCTGTTTTGGAGCTTTAAACTTTTGTAATTAGCTCTTAATTTCACAACCCAATTTGTATTTTGACTAAAAAATGTAATGAAAGAGTCAGTGTAGTAATGAGAACATTAATGATAGCAAACAACATTTAAAATAATTAAATTTAGACAAGTGTGAGAGAGTCATCATTTTTTGGGAAAATAACATTTTTAATTGATTAAAAAAGTGATACAAACATGATTGTTAGATAAAGAATCAATAAAAAAAATTCCACAAAATGATAATTCATATGATGAGAAATTTATAGAATGATGGAAGGCTAGAATTTTGCAGAATTTAAGAATTGATAAGCACTTTTTTCATGTGTTTAACAAATAGTCGATGAAGAAAAATTTCAAAGAAAATAAAAATGTCAACTGATAATTTTTAGATAACTTGGTAGGAAGAAAATATGAGAAATTTACAATTTTTCATGTTTGCAAAAAAATTACCAAAAAAAAAGAATTTTGAACAGAAAAAAAGTTGAATGTGATTCATACTTACTTGAAATTTTTCTTTCTTTTTAAAGGAAATTGTAAATAAATTAATTTTTGTCTTTTTAAAGAATGCCAGATATGTTGTACATCATATTTTAAAAATGTGTATAATTACTGGAGAATTTATGTCATTTTTAGTTAGATAATTTTTTCTGTTTTAATTAAAGCAATTTTTATTTTCATCACACAATATAGTCAAACTTTTTTTTTATTTCGCCTTGTTATGAGTATCGATTGCATCTACAAAGAGATTGTTAAATCAATTTGGAAAGCGATCGCAACTCTCACGTTCGTCCAACGCAGCTTAGTTTAAACTTTAAAGTTTGCACAAACGTTAGTTAATTTTTTTTCCTTCGCTTTTTAATCCCACCAGAGCTCTACTTTCGCCTACATATTACCCTTTTCATTTAATAAGTTCAATTGGATTTTAACGCATACATTTTTCACTGTATGTGTAATAAATAATTCTTGTAAATATCCTTTTGTCTAGAAAATAAAAAAAAACTTCATTCGTTCTATTATATGCATAATAAGTTTACTTTCTTTTTTGATTTATTAATTATTTTTTGATCTCCATGTTAATTAATATTTTATAATCGATTATGATTTAATAAAGGAAAAATTAAATTTTTCCTGTACACATTCGGCATGAAAATAAATCATTGTAATAATTAAGTAACATGTCTAAGCACTATCAAATATAAAGGTCGAGACAAATTAGAATTGATGATGATAAAACTTTTATGTTTTTTCTCGCTTAAGTTCATTACAATTAAAGTATAAGAAATTAATAAATTTAAAAATAATAAAAAGATAATACTTGACAAAAAACAAACTAAAAGGACAAAATCACTATTTAATTGATTAGTTTTTCTTGTAAGGCAAATGATAAAAAATTGAGATGATAAATTTAGGAACTCTTTTTTCATTTGATAGAGAAGATCGATTCGTGTAGCTTTGCAATTTTTCCTATGTTGCTAATTCAAAGCCATACGTTTTCTGTGATAAAGAAACTAAACTAAGACAAACATTTAATAACTGTCAAAGTTTCTTTTCTCTCACTTTTTCTTCCTTTTTTTCCCGATTTAAAAATTTTCCAAATTATATAAATTTTTTAGCAAATTTTTATATTTCCATACTGCCTCAATAATTAGACTAATTTTTTATGTGAGTTAATTTAGACTTTAATCACTTTTCCAAAATTCTATTCTTCTATGAGTTTAATCAAAATTAAGCAAGCACACGTAAATCGATCTGACTCTTTTTAAAAAATTTAAAGCTTAAGTAAAGATAATTTTCTGCATTGATGAAATTTAGAAATGGAATTCTCTTTTGACACCCAAACGATGAAATAATAAAATAATAAATGTTTATTACTCTTTTTATTCTATGTAAATAGTACAGACATACACACACATATACGTTATTATTCTTCCTTTTTCATTAAATTTACATAATAAGAATAAGTATCTACAATTTTTAGATGATATGAAATAAAAATGATAATGAAAAAATACAAAAAAAATGACGCAAACCAACAATAATTAAATGTAGTAGAAAATAAAAACTATAAAATAAAACAAGTTGCATTAGATTTTAAATGTACCACAATAAATGATAACAGACACAAAAGCAAAAAATCTATTCAGTTAAGGATAAACAAAATGGAAGCATGTATTAAAGAAGAAATTAAGAAATTTTCATTTTTTCTTTGTGAGATAAAAATGTCAAAAAATGAAATAAAAAATTTGAAAATTTTTGAATTAAAAAAGAACATCAATTTGTTTTCTTTTTCAAAGTCTTACTTAATACAAGAAAGTAAGCAATTTTTAATATTGTTACAAGAATTATATAATCGCTTTCCTCAACAATCGTCCATCATATACCTATACTCAAACAGCGAGAGTTCTCTTGTACGAAAAATTTCTCTTTTTCCATTATTTTTCATGGCATTAAAACTATGATGCAATATGCTCACACAAGTGAAATGAACTGTAGATTTAAATTTTGAGTTATTTTGAAGCGCATGGAAAGTTTGTTGCTATTGCTCACAGTTTATTTCGAAATAGTTCAGCAACTCGTAGTTGAAAAACCTAAAAAAAGTGAATAATGAAACACTCGTCTGCAACACTTTTTAATGCCATGAAAAATAATGGAAAAAGAGAAATTTTTCGTACAAAAGAGCTCTCGGTTTTGAGCTGGTGCAAAAAGTTTGGTAAAAAACCGTTTCTGGAAAGACTAGTTACGAAGACGGACAGACAGACGGACAAAGTGGGCACAATAGCGCCTTTTTTCTAAATATGATGGAAAATGCGCTAAAAAATCATACATAAATGTTATATTCGCATTTAATATCACCAATGCGAGAACAATGTTTAATGTTTTGCATACTAAGAAATGCTTTTGTATGCAATTTACAAAATACTTAACAAATACTGTATATCTGCAGTAATTCAGTAATTAGAGACTTGCTCTAGCATATTAGAGTCTCTAATTCAATTCTCGCTAGGTTAAATATGCCTAATATGCGTTTTTGTAACATATTAAAGTGTTTACAAAAATGTAAACAAATAGTTGTTTATGTTGACAGATAAAATCTTTGACAGAAAAATTCTGTCACAGAAAAAATCTGTTGACAGATAACAGAAAAAATCTGTTGACAGATAACAGAAAAAAATCTGTCACAGATGAAATCTGCGACAGAAAAAATCTGTGACAGAACAGATTCTGTTAAAATCTGTGGCAGAATCTGTCTTTTCCAACTCTGAATAAGAAATACTGCTAAAATTGATGATTTGACTGATAAAAATTTTAATTTGTTGCAATACATGTGTCACAAAAACACATTTGTTGCGTTGAAAATGGCAAACTAAAACTCAAAGTTAAACTAAAAATTTAATTTCATTAAAATCATTGTTTTTCATTTATTTATTCAACGCTTTATTATGTTTTATACCTAATTCGATTTATAGGAACAAAAATTTTAGAGAATTTTAACATGTTTTAAAAATATTTTAATGTTTGTTAAAGAATTGCTAAACGTGCTAAAATTCAAATTTTAGAAAAATTAAATCTTAACTATTTTTTGAGTAGCTCTAAAATGAATACTTATTATGATAAAATAAGAATCGTAAGTTCTTTGCTAATAAGACAAAAATCGCCGCAAGAATCTTTTAATTACATTCAAAAAATGACTAAATAATTAATCACAAGTCCCGAGTAATTAAATTCTCCGTCCTCATTATTTACGCCTATTTTGGTGTTGTTGTTTTTTAGTCTGTCGCAAATTATGAAAATTGATGTAATGCTCGCTCTCGTTTACTCACTCAAAAGCGAATGGTATTTTCATTTGCCAAAAAAATTAATAAAGCATGAAAAATAATCCTTTTCGAATTATAATAAAGCAATTAAAACTAAAAGAGTCGGCAATTAATTAATGAATTTATTTGTGTTACGCAATTTGTTTCTATTCACGCATGAAATTCACTCTGTTCGACCATTAATAGAGAGAGAGAGAGAGAGAGAGTGAGAGCCATTGGATAGCAATGTGTAAATTCATCGATGCATGAATGCTCACAATAATCAACTCATAAATGTCATAACTATAGAGATGATGAGACTTTAGTCAGATTTTCCATAATTTAATTAGCATCATAAATCTAAAAGTGTGAGTTTATGTGCGGCATATTCATTGTCAGATTCACTTTAATTAACATAAAAACGTTTATACAAATTAATTAATGATGAAAAATACTTATGCGAATTGCAGCTTGTGTAAACACTGCCATAGCATGAAACATTCATAAATCTAATGCTCATTTCTTGAGGCATTCTCGCGCTCGAATTATCAACGAAAAACCACCAACAAAGTTTGTTCTCTTTCTCTCCCTTTTTCTTCATTTCTTTTCAACTTTTACCGTCATCTCATATTTATGTTTGCTGTTTAACAAATGAATGATGATTCTTAATTAATTATGGCAAATATTTATGCACTTTTTTCGTTGCTGTAGGGACGAGAAAACCCAGTTGGAAAAGTAAATTTTAAAAAACAGATTTTTGCTTTACAAATTTATTTTTATCCCTTTTCAAATTGGGTATTTTGCACATGTGAGAATAAGAACAGTTTTGAGTTTTCTGCCTTCGAGTCTGTTTACCTACTACATAATGCTCTTTAATTTCTTTTATTAGTAGCATTTTTCATTTTATGTGGTATAAATAAGCTTAAAAATTCAGCCGCAAGTCATCAAAATGACATTAATTATAAAGCAAAGAAATCCTTTTTGACATTTGATTTCACAATTGGGCAATATTCAAAAAAAAGGGATTCTACAATTTTACAATTTTGGTAAAAATTCTTTAAAAGCTCAATGTAAACTATTTTATTAGCTTCATTTATGAATTATTAATCATTCTGTGTTTAAATCATGAGTTAAAATGCTTTATTTTAAGAGAAATTTGCGAAAATGTGAATTCATTTTGTTGTTCAATCAATTGTTTACTTCAATTGCTCAATTTTTTGGTGAAATTCCATAAATATTTTTGTAAAATAATCGTTCTTATAATGCTTATTGAAGTAAAACAACTATACTTCAAGGCAAATCAATCGCTTAACTTAAGAAATAAATATACTTAAGTAGGAAAATCATGAGATATTGCTGTTTAAAATATGGAATTGAAAATGGATATTTTTCTTTATTTTCTGCTTTATTCTGATTCAAACTGAATAAGAGAAGTTAAAGAATATTAAATAAACTTCTATTTGATGTTAATGATTTGTTTATAGTTCATTTCTACTATTACTTTTAACTTCTCTAAACTTTTGATAACAAATTTTCACAAATTTAAAATGAAAAATGGATCTAACTCAATCAAAGTTCAAAGCTGTAGCTATTATTTGCTGCAAGAAGATTGAATATTGATTGTATAATAAGTGAGATACGATCATTTGAAAATTTTAGCAACTTGATAATTTTAACTTTTCCCGAAAATTGTTCGTCAGATTTTTGACTTTGAATAGTCATAACTTTTTATCAAAAGTATCAATCTTCAATGTTAATATCTTAAATTGTAGTACTAATTAGTACTACAGAATAGCATATTAATATTTATTCTACGTTGTTCCAATTTAAAGGAAATTCCGATCAAAAATGAAATCTGACGAACAATTTTTTTTGAACATTGATTTCCCAATAAATTAAAGTTTAAAAAAGAATAATGGCAATAATAAAATATTAGCACAAATATTTAGAAAAATTTTATTTATTTGAAATTATGGTCAAATAATGAAATTTAATTTAAAATTTGTATCCTGAACAAATTTGTTAAAATGTTTCTCTTTTTGTTGTAATTAATCTATCTAATTTGTTGCCTCTAATTAATGATACATTTCATTTAGTTTCTTTTTATTCATTTTTCTCTTCTCAACTATACATAACAGTTT